>JABEEQ010002305.1:0-11527 GCA_014824365.1 Fusarium sp. NRRL 66894 | reverse complement strand
ATCCACAGTGGAGGCCTGACTTCTCGCTTCAGGGCTCAAATCGTTGGCCCTTCCGCTGCAAGTCGTCCCTTGCAGCGAGCACATCCACTGGGCTAACTTCGTGGATTTTGATCTGGCCGGGGCACTGTGCAATCACCCGATCACATTTTACAACAGATATTCGTATTCCAACGCCAATTGACCTGTAACTACCCGAGAAATTGCTTTGAGTAAATTGGTTTGTTATTGTGTTCAACAGGCATTGGCTCGCTTGCCATTGTTCTCGAAAACTTCGAGTCAAACGAGGATGTACAATGTCAGTCTGACAAGGCGTTTATCATGGATGGATCGATGTCGTCTGAGTTGGCTGTTACACAAGGTTTACAGCTGTTCTATTGGTACTCAAGCCCTATGGCGACGTTGTACAAAGATGATGCAAGATGCCAAGGTCGGGTTTAAGATGCGACATTATGGCTATCATCACTTTGTATCACTCGACTGGTGCCTATGAGGCTGAGTGTGATAGGTCATAACCATCTATCAGAGCCAAGCCAAGCAGATAGGTACAGCAGCTATGACCTTTTAGGTGCCAAGATATGTCAGATGAGATACTTTGAAACCTCGATTGCAAATCTTTCCAGAAATCACTCTTTAAACACACTTGCCAACGTCGTCAAATGACCTTGCGTCAAACGCTGTAACGTGGTAAAATGCAGTTGCCCTAACCATGCACAATCAGGCGAGATCGCCAAAGACGCGGCGCGACCGCACAGATGGGGCAAGGTGGAGGTTCTAGCTGTTTCAGGTATAGTCTGTGATGCTATAATTTGAGATCCAGATCGACGCAACATAATAAAACACCAGCCAACATCATGAGACGATTTATCGACAGAGGCACGCATGATGCCCTCAGTCTACGTCAAATACATGACAGCTCTTTTCCAAGAACCTCAAAACAGAGCCATTTGTTCCGGTAACCTCATTCTTCAATAGTCTTTGATCCTTTGCTGGCTAAGAGCCTTACTGGGGGCTTACGATCAAGGTCGGAGAATGTTGTCTCTCTCAACGAGACAACTTGGCTGTCTGACGTTCTCTGATTGGAACTTGTGTTCATTCTCAGCATGTATGTCGTGCGCCCTTGTAATCGGAGAATTGTACGTACTTGGTAGCAGGGTGTGACACAAAGCTGTTGTGCAACTTCGAGTAGCCTCCTCAACAACGACGGATTCGCTCAGTCCAAAGCGCCGACTTGTTTTCGATGATGAGATCGCTCTTGCCTCCTCTGAATCAGACTCAGATGTTCTGATTTTCTATGAAGAGTTGGCCATTAGGATGTCTGACAACGAGAAGAAATCAAACGACGTTATAGACTGGACCTTGAATTGGAGAATATCGCCCATGATCTCAGAACTGCTTTTCCATATGGTATTATCCATCAACTAACTTGATTTGCTTCGAAACTACCTGTTAATTCTTATTATCGGTCCATTTATACACACTGACCATGTGAGAAGTGCGTCTTCACTCTCCTGGAATCTCGTTCCAGGGGAAACGGATGATGGTTCCTTGAAGATACTTACACGGGACCTCGGCAGGCTTATACTGTATAACAGGGGTCAAGGCTGAGTTTGCCGAGCACCTGGTGACTGGGCTTGTGAGAGAAGTAGTTACTAGTATGAGGCCATCAATCATCTTGATGGGAATACCCATCATTCTGTTGAGATCTAATCAGGCTAGAACCCATGAGATTAAAATATTTCAGTAAAGTGTTCTCATGCTTTAGACCAGTCATCTTCATGAACCCTGTAAATGCTTATCTTCAAAGCTTAAAATTGGAAGAAATCAATGGAATCCTCTTTCGTGTCCCAGGCTATTCGCCATAAGGTAGTATTAAATGCTTTCCGAAACTCTCTGGATTCCTGATACGTCCATGGGCCGTGAAGATCACGTTCGAGGGCGTTTATGAATGGACAGAGTGAGGCCAAATATGGTATAAGTCTCTCTACATCTACATCTACATCTACAGGGCGATATGAGATATCTCGAGACGCCGCCAACCTTATGAAAAACTGGCTTCAACAGCCCCTCTTGGGAAATCAACGCGAGAATGTCTCCTTCCATCCCCTCTCATCTGTTCCCCTTATTACTTATTACTTCATCTCGCACACTTTTATTCCTACCAAGATTCCTTGCAACCATCAGTCCGATAGTACCACAACAGGTCTCGGTGATGATCTTCTCTCATGCATTTCCGAATGATAGGGTGCCTCTTGGCAACCCTTCTATCATTCCACAGTTCAGTGAAAGCTACTAAACATCCCAACACGGTCCTCCCTCGTCATTCCCATCCGCGGGTTGAATACTACTATGGTGTCCCTAAAATTAAGCACCCGGCGAGACGTAGAGATCTTACAAAGAGCGGGTATCGACCAATATCGCTAAGTTCTCACGGGTCTCCTCATGACGCCCGTTACTCTGCAATCTGGGTTTATGAGCCAATTGGCCCAGACTTCCAGGTGATCCATGATGTACCCAAGGTGGTCTTTGATCCATGGGTCGAAAAGCTACGAAATAGAAGTTATGTGCTTACCCATGTTACCGCTACTGGTCCTGAAGAGGAAGCTATCTTTGCTGGCGTTATGGAATATGACAGAAACAACACCGTCTGGACACTTTATTGTGGTATCAAGGGTTGGGTACCGTTTCTCCAGAAAAGCGAAGCAGGATTACAAATGAAAATACAAGGCTTCCGTTCGTACGGCACCCCCGACAACCGAAGATATTGCATTCTACGTCACCAAAATCCTGGAAATGAGAATGTCGCTCTGTACGCCGATCCAAATGAGGACTTCCAACGGATCCTCGCTGGGGAGATTACGAAGCCTTTCTGGCGCCCCACGAAGCTCTTTATGTCTAACGATCTCAAGATCGCTGGACTCTTCACTGACACGAGTGTTGGGGATTGGTTCAGCGACACGCACTTGAATGCAACGGCCCTCGAGGCGGCGGTCAAAGAACAGAGATCAAAGGGATTGATTCCAACAGATATACAGGGCGGTGTACATGAGAGCGAGGAGTTGTACAACGTCGTCTTGCAAGAACTTCTTACCCCGAAGCCTCGTCACTGGCATGTCAAAGGGAAAGTGACCGGATTTCGTAAGAACGAAGATGCCGAGGAAGAACTGGACTCGATCATGAAGACGTTCATGAAGACGAATGGTGTCAGACAAGCACAAGTGGACATAGCATCGAAAGGCATAATCAAGACCGAGCGGGCCTATACCTGGGCAGAAGACGACCGCGAGACCGTCAGAACTAACGATACCTTTCTTCTTGCAAGCGTGAGCAAGATGTTCACTTTCGCAGCTGTTGACAACCTCATCAACAGTGGCAAAGTCTCCCCCGAGACTAAAGTCTATGAGCGTCTGGGCTACTTCGATGCGAAGGACAAGCGGGCTAAGAATATCACTGTCAAACATCTGCTCGACCATAAAGGAGGATATGATCGAGGCGAGGCCGGCGATGATATCTCAATAAATTTTAACAAAGTTACAATGTCCCTCCCCACAAAGGGAAACAGAACAGCCACTGTTTGCGACGTCATTGAGTATATGCTCACTCAGCCTCTACAGTTCACACCGGGCGAAAAGAAAGTGTATTCAAATTATGGACTTATTCTCCTTGGGTATCTGGTAAGCAACGTTACAGGAATGCCATATATGGATTTCTTGGAAAAGAATATCCTTCAAGGCTTGGATGTAAAGTTATTCGGGACTTCGCCATTCGAACACAGGTATGATCACATTATCCAGGAAAGTCGCATGATTGGGCTAGATCAGCTGCGTCCATTGTCGAATAGGTTAGTTGATGGAGTGTACGGGGGATACGGTATTATTATGGAAGAATGCGCTGCTGCATTTTCTCTCAGAGCGAGCGCCAGCACCATTACTAAGTTTGCTGGGTCCCACGGTAAGCACCAAGTTCCTACCTTATAGCTGTCTCTGAACTAACAATGTTATATAGCTGTTAGCAGAATTGGGCGTCGAAGAAACGGTTATCGTAGAGGTAACCTTGAAGGCGCCCGCACCTACGTAGAGAGCAATGGGGATTTTGACTTTGCTGTGGTGCTCAACACCAGAAACTTTGCTTTCGACAAAGAGTTCGAAGACCTGACAGAGACACATATCCGCCCGCTTCTAGATGATATGATACCGGCATATTTCCACACGAAGAATAAGAAATGGGTTATTGACAGGGGTTAAATTGACAGATTGAGTGGGACTTATACGAAACCTGCATTTGTATTAAGCCTCAACTGGAGTGTCACGAAAGCAGATTATTTGTTGGGTTTCGTTACCGATATTACGGTCTTTGGCAGATTTGAGATAGTTATAGGCTCAATAGCTGGGGCATCAGGTTTCTTGCGGTGTAGCTACAATCAATAGTTGAAGTCGGCAGGGTATTTAGGGACAGCATTCAACATGATGTCTTCCAAACAGCCAATTCACTCAGCTGCTCCCCATTGACAAATGCTCGAATCGAAATTATCTGTCTTCAATTATTTGTACATGGTGTGGTATCTCGATGGCTGGTGGATGTCTGCTCGTCATGAGCTGACATCATCCCATTCGCTCGTTCAAACGGCAGCTGCCTCACGCTATTTTAATCAACCTCAATTAACGTTAGTACAACACCATTAAATAACCTTTGATCGACGCTCAGTATCTCTAAAAATCTCACTGAAGGCGTTTTAATAACTGGCTTATCAAGAGCCTCGCATCTCAGCCTCCCTGGCCTAATCATGACTAACGATGACCCATCACCAAGTTAAACTTCCGTCACGACCTTGATCAAACAGTGGACCTTCTCCAGTTACGAGCTCAGCCCTTTTCTACTGAACCCTTCAAGCTTTCGTCTTTCATGATTTCTCACTCTCTATCGGTCTCAGAATGTCTTTTTCCGCAGACGGCGATGGCCGGCTCGACCTCAAACGCCGCGTCCAAGACATGGACAATGATAATTGGAAAGAAGGCCATACACGAGTGGCAGGACAAAAACGCTTCAGGTCTACAGCCAACGTACGAATCGTGGAACGCCTCAAGCATATAACATGGGCTTGGTTCACATTTGTCATGAGCACAGGCGGTATTGCGCTGCTGCTGCATTCAACGCCACATCAGTTTCGAGGGCTGCAGGTTATCGGCAAGATCTACTTTATCCTTACGTTGGTACTTTTTGTTACTATCGTATCCGGTCTTATCTTTCGCTTCACGAAGACGCCGTATGCGCTGAGGAATAGCTTGATGCATCCCACTGAGAGTCTTTTCTTCCCGTGCTCTCTACTCAGCGTCGCTACTATCATTGCGAATGCAACTGTATATGGGATTCCTGCTGCTGGGCCGTGGCTGACTACTGCGTTGCGAGTGTGTTTCTGGCTGTATGCAGGTCTTTCAATCTTATCAGCCATAGTCCAGTTCTACGTCCTATTTACCGGTGCTCATCTGCCTATTCATTCCATGACACCAGCATGGATTCTACCGGTATTCCCGGCAATGCTCACCGGGACTCTCGCTTCTGCCCTCATGTCCTCTCAGAGTCCGGAACACCGGATGTCGATGCTAGTCGCTGGTCTGACTTTCCAGGGTCTTGGATGGACCGTATCTCTGTTCATGTATCCGTTATACTTGGGCAGGTTGATGCAGGATGGTCTTCCAGCACCAGCGATGCGACCTGGCATGTTTATCGCTGTAGGCCCAGCAGGATACACAGCTGTGGCCATCATCGGTATGTCGAGGTCACTTCCAGAAGGCTACGGCTACTTTGCGACATATCCAATGGCGAACGAAATCCTCCGAGTGCTGGCACTCTGGACTGGCGTATGGATCTGGTGTGTCGGCTTCTGGTTCCTTGGATTCAGCCTCTTCGCCGTTCTCTCCTCTGCATTAAGATGGAAATTAAAGTTCAGCATGAGTTGGTGGGCTTTTGTCTTCCCAAATATTGGCTTCACACTAGCTACGGCATACATTGGTGAAGAGCTGCAGAGTGAAGGGATCAAGTGGGTGTCAACTGTAATGACAATCTTGCTCGTGATTATGTGGTTCATTGTGTTATATGGAATGATCTCAGCGGTGATTCGCAGGAAGCTTCTTTGGCCTGGACGAGATGGTGATGAATCTTAATGAGGCTGCTTAATGATAGACTAGACAATTCGATAGTTGTAGATCCCAGGTCGATCCCCCATACTAAGAAATTCTTGATCATTCGCAAGAGGCGCAAACTCACTGAATTCCCTATTCTTAGCCCAGGGCTCTATGGTCTCTCCAGTCATGGTAACTTGGCCAATTCGACGAAACTCGCCTTTCTCGATGCCTCTAACGAGAGCCAATGCTTGGCCGACAGGGCTTCCATCACGATTGAAGCGGCAGTAGAAGACAGACAGGTAAATATCGACAACCTCTTCAGCCAGCACAGTTGGGATAACATCATCGAGTTGAGCCATGGTTCCCAACAAATCTGTATATGCCCCCATTGTTGCCATACTTGGCCCCCCTGGTACCGTAACACGATTTTGGACATATCGCAACTTCCCGCCTGGTACGAACTCCAAAGCCTGCTCTTCTGTGAGACGATTCGATAGATCTATCATGTTCATAGAAAGACGAGCCTTGATCAGCGGCCCCTGAAGAACAATGTACCCACCAGAAACAGACCCAAATTCCGACCCCATCGTTTCAACAGATGCCTCGATAACAGTGGCTGTAGAGACCCAAGGCTGTTCCGTCTCTGACAATTCTAGATTTATGTCATTGCTTCCGATCAGGAACTTCTTTTTTGTATCCGGCGCTGGCTCAACTGACGCCCAGGACCACGATGGGGCGCGATAATTCTGGGGCGGGGAGACTTTTCTACCCTCACTTATAGTCCATAACAGATCTTGAAGGAGAACATGCCGCCATATTCCTGCCAAATATGAGTTTGGTGGGATCTTTGCATGACTTTGATAGAAACCGGCAATACCGGCAAATGCAACCAAGCGATCAGATTCAAATGTGAGGGATCGTGACATGTATTCTTGCAGTAGAGTATGCCACACGAGCTGGAGACTCTCTTCGCTTTGGCCTTCCATGGAATACAAGGTTCCTGGAGCCATTGTATAGATGTATTCTCGATGAACGTCAAAGTCAAAGCCTTCGCATGTCTCATTTGCGGCAAACCCTCCAGATGTCATGTCCGAGGCTGAGGTCCACCAGAGCTGGTCTCGAGCAACGTGGATGGTCCTTGGTGATAGGATCCATTCTTGGAAGACCCATCCCCTACGAAACAGGGGCTGGGCAAGAACTTCGTCGCAGAAAGCAGACCTGTTTACGATCCTCACAGGAACAGCTGGAATCTGAATCTCAAACCCTGTCCAAGACGGAATGATCTCACAAGGATGTTTGAGCATTGAATGTTGTTCTCTGAGGCCAGCTGCAGAATCTTGGGCAGCAGTAGCGGAGACTGTGACATAGGCCAGGGAGTAAACAGAGGCCATGTGTGCAGCTTCGGTCTGCCAGTCATCCTTGGAATCTTGAATGATACAGAGTGAGTCAATCCAAATATACTCAACTCCTAGCGCGTTGGCCAATTTGATGGCGTCTTGAAATGTTGGTGGGATCGTATTAAAGGGGATGTTCTTAAAAAATGCATCTCTCAAAGACTCTAATAACATGAGTGGTTGTACTGCTCCCCAGCGATGGCTGAGGGCGATGTAGCGAGTAGATACGTCAAAACCAGCCGTATTTACTAGTTTGGCTGTAGGGTCTCCTCCTGGTTCCGTCGATGGCTGGCAGTGAAGCAGCCTTGTTGGCAGCCGAGGAGTCAATCTTGATATCGTCGGCGACGAACTAAGCCAACTTTTGATTCGTAGTAACGATTCTTGGCGATCGTACTTAGGTTTCCATATGAATCGATTGTCCCCTTTTGAAGTGTCTGAACTCATTAGAAGTGTTGGTATGGACAATACAGACCAGCTTACCGATTGACAAAAAGGCATGGTATATTCGAAAGGTATGGCCATGCCACTTCTTTCCATCCCAAGTGACGTATAGAAACCCAAGAGTGAACATGCCAGAAAATGTTCCCGGTTTTGGCCTGATGATGGGGATTCCGATTATATTCTTCCCTTTTTCCTTCATCTCTTTCAACCTCTGAGGAATGGCCGCTGGTTGTTCATCAGACTGTATCCTCTCCGACATGATAGCACATAGACTACACTTGTCCGCATTTTCGGCCAGGTCACGGAGGCTGTGATGGAGATAAGGAGTTGGTTTGTCTTGTCTTGCTACGTAATCCAGTCTGACTTTCCATTCAGTCTCGAGTTTTGTGAAGCCAGGAATTCCAAAATCAGTATCCTGAACATCAACCAAGTCTTTCTCGGTCAGCACATTTGTTGGGACATAATGCCCCTGAAAGATGCCAGAACATGCTTTGCAAAAGTTCGAGGGCGTGGCTGTTAAGGACATGGCTCAGTGTACAATCGGTGACAAATATTAGAAGCTGTCAACACAGTTTAGGTCGAGATGAGATGAGGTGACAAGGAGGGAATATCGACTTGAGCGCTTATAGGGAGCATGATGAGGCCTGTCGGCTGCAGGCTGCAGGTTGTTAGCCTGGCCTGGACCAGGGTCATCATCTAGCATCTCCGAGCAGTCCGTATTTTATAACCGCGAAGGAAGTCGACTTATAAGAAGTAATGAATTACAGAGGAAAAATTAACAAATGCGGTTTAGGTTCTGTCGAGGTCACCAATATTGAAGAATTCTGGGCGGGAGGTATGGATGTCTCGGTCACAGGCAGCTAATTTGTTAGGCGTCGGGAGCGCTAAGTTTAATTAATCTACCCACCGAACCTCAATCGTGAATACTGCAACACCACGATTATTGACATCTTTCTCTACCAGTTTTTCTATGAATACTTTTGTTTTAGCTTAATCTCATCATGTATCACTAAGCAAGGTTATCTTTGTACTTTGCTTCGTTAACAGCGCATCCACATTCACCAAAGAGACTGTCAAAGAGACAAGGCATCATGGACAAATTCTTGCAGAAAACACAAGCGCGAGCAACGCGTTCAAGTGCAATCAATGCATCGCACAAGTTCTTGTCTCAGCTGGAGCCGGAAGATGAGAAGACTTCTGTAGCTAAGAAGCGCGCAGCTAAGCGCTCTTCACCTTCTCACGACGAAGACTTTGACGCGTCTGAAGGAGACGCGACGCCAGAAAACGATGTCCAGCAGCCTGTAACAAAGCGACGGAAAACGCAGCCCGCGAGAGGCAAAAATGCAAACGCCAAGATTCATGAGACTTTGTTCTCATCTGAAGGGGAGACAAGCCAAAACCCATGCACCCCTCCATCAAGGCATCATCCTCTCTCATATCACCGACCCCTATTGCTGAAAGAGTCTTCCTCTCGCCAGGCACTTCTCAGCTGGTTTGACGGCGTGAGTACCAAGCGTTCGATGCCGTGGCGCAAGGCTTGGATAAATCCAAAGGATCATGGTCAGACTGAACTTTGCAATCTCCTGGAACGGCGAGCGTATGAGGTCTGGATCAGCGAGATCATGTTGCAGCAGACGCGAGTTGCTGTGGTTATCGACTACTGGAACAGATGGATGGAAAAGTGGCCCACGATCCACGATCTTGCTGCTGCAAGTGCCGATGATGTTCTCAGTGCCTGGCGTGGCTTGGGATACTACAGCAGAGCGACAAGAATTCATGAGGCGGCAAAACTTGTGGTGAACGATTCGACTATGGAAGGACTGTTGCCTTCCTGCCCTCAAGATCTCGAGGCAAGGGTTCCTGGTGTTGGACGATACACTGCCGGTGCCATTTCAGCCATTGTCTTTGGGCGAGCTGCGCCGATGGTCGATGGAAACGTTTTACGCGTGTTGAGCCGACAACTCGGGCTATTTGGCAACGTGAAAACCAACAAAGTCGTGATCGATACACTCTGGGCTGCTGCCGACGCTCTAGTCAAAGCTATCGCGCGCGATGGGACTGATGCTCAAAATAACGAAGAAGTTGAAACAAGCGATCGCCCTGGACGATGGGGACAAGCACTCATGGAACTCGGAAGCACAATCTGTATACCGAAGCCAAATTGCTCTGAGTGCCCCATTACTTCGACCTGTCGTGCCTACGCTGAAGGAAAGACACTAATCCCAAGCAGAGGCCGTGATACAAAGATAGGGGACATCGAAGATTTGTGCGACCTGTGCGAGCCCTTCGAAGAAGCAACGACCTTAGATGAGCCAGAGGTCAAGGTGGAAGCCAAGACCTCCAAAAAGGCCAAGGCAAATGGGGTATCAGGCAAGCAGATGACCTTGGCTGCATTTGCCTTCAAGGGACCATCTGGAGATAAGAAGCCTCCAACCAAAGCGGAAACGGGCCCAAGTCCTCGCGATATGGAGGTTATTGTCGATCACGCGCGCAAATTCCCACTCAAAGTCATCAAAAAGGCAGTCAGAGAAGAAGAGACATTGGTCTGTGTGATTCGCCGGGGAGACGGGCAATATCTGATTCAGAAACGTCCAGAGAAAGGACTTCTCGCTGGCCTGTGGGAGTTTCCCAGCTATATCCTCGAAGACTCGAAAGAGGGTAACACGCCCGCAAAACGAAGATCGAAGGCATTGTCATACGTTTCCAAGCTGGCAGGTGAGCACGGAGGCAAAGCAGTGAAACCCAAGCACGTGGAGGAATTGGGCAGTGTACCTTGGCTATTCTCTCATTTGAAGCTAACGATGCATGTACACCTGTTCACCCTTGAAGATGGTGAATTAAATGACACAAAGTCTCTTACTTCAAGTCGATTGAGATGGGCGACTCCTGAAGCTGTTGATCAAGAGTCCATGGGTACTGGAATGCACAAGTGCTGGACACTTGCTAAGGACCAAGATTAATGAACAATATCAGTTGTATAATTATAGCGAGTGTATTTTTAGATGCATGTCACAGTCATGGCGTACAATTAGGTGTTGGAATAGAATCAGCTGGAGGTATAGAAAGTTTTGGAAGATATTGTTAAGACCACAATTGTATTTTTCGGTCTAAAATATCATATACTTGCCAAGTGCTTTAGTATTAATATTAGAATCTCCGGTCTGCTAGCTTTCCCATTATCTTGTGGTACAATGTCTTGATATTTCATCATGAGTCCTCAGAAGGTGGTCACGTGTGTCCGCCGACGACGGGCGTCCCTCAAGTGGAAATCGCCGCGTCGGTAAAATGTGGAGACGCGTCGAGGTTGCATCAGCCCAGGTACAGTTCAACCGTTACACTCAGAGTCAAAAGACGATTTAACGGAAATGTCTTCAATTTCTATGTAAAACAATGACAAGTTGGTTCGCTACTGGTCGCCCGGCTCTTGTTGATGCCATCAACAATGCGTGTGACTTAGTTGGTCAGCAGATTGCATCTGGTACGTCATTAACTTGAATGACACGCCGTGGATAAGATAGTTAACGTGCTTTAGATCTTGAAATAGTCAAGAAGGAACTTAACGAAGCTCTTCAG
>JABEEQ010002301.1:0-64839 GCA_014824365.1 Fusarium sp. NRRL 66894 | reverse complement strand
CCCCAGCTCCTGTACACATTACTCCGGCCTTACGCCATAAACCATGCCAAGCAAGCGACATATGCCTAAAGCCCAAGGGCCAAAACTCCCTCCCTACAAAGGCAATCTGATGTCCAAGAAAGTGAAGTTCCTCAAAGTCCTCGACGTCGACTCCGCGCACGGCACCGTCGTGAAAGCGCGGATAAAGAAACGTTACTATGCCATAAAATTCGTAAGTCCCTCACCTCCAAGTCTCATGGAAACCACATTAACAACTCACAGTTCGTCTCTCCTAAAGCCCCCGTCAATACCAAGGAAGTCTACGGCGACAAACCAAGCTGGAGCTGCTGTGAAGCATTCGACTGGTATTTCTCACCCTTTGAAAATGAATGTCGAGCCTTTGGCAGATTAAAAGAAAAGAATGCCGAATATATCGCTATCAAGGTGCACGGATGGGTTGCTCTCACAGCAAAACAAATTGAGAAAAAGCTCGTTGCGTCGGGGGCAAAGGGACGTGGACTCAACGGATTTCCTGGCGGTACTCTTTACGGAATCGTCAAAGACTGGGTTGACATGGTTCCATATCATGATTCAAAGCAACGAGAGACTTATGACCAGATGGTAGCGGTGAAGCACTTCCCCAAAATGCTGAAAAATCTGCATAAGATTCATTCTCTGGGGATAGTAATCCGAGACTTGAAGCCTGACCAGTACATCAACGGTGTACTCGTCGATCTCAGTCTCGCCTCTACAGTTCCCCATCCATACGGTCCAACAGTCTCAGGCAGAGAAAGTCCCTGGCAACCACGCTGGACATACGAAAGCCTCGCAGCATGGGATCTGTACTCATTCCAATGCCACGTTATCGACTTCTGGAAACACAATTCACAGATATTCTTCCAGAAACGGCGTCGAAACGGGATACAAAAGAAGTGCAGTTTGAAAGCGTATCCTACAGCTCAAGCTCAGAACGCGAACAATATACGCTCAGGCCGGTATAAACCAATCCTAACCTATTACGGCGAGTTTCTGGCAATGGTGCGGAAGCCGAAACATGATCCCCTTGACTTTCTGAGAAGAAATCCGAAATATCCGAGGTCGATTGCATCATATACGGGAATACCCCCAGCGAAAGTCAAGTCAATGATTAGAGCTAGGAGGAGACAGATCGACAGTTGTTGTGCTGTTATGTAGTTTATTTAGTTCTACTATTCAGCGCTAGTATTTTGTACTTAATAAAAATGTATGAGTGTTGATCCGCGAAAACACACCGAGCATCTGGGCTGAAGGCCTTGGAAAATGCACTTGGTATGATCGACATGAAACGCATCGGATTTCTTCTAGCGTCTCGCTATACAAGCAAAACTGTTGGACGGCGCGTATGCACTAGGCACTGCATGGTCAACTAGTGTCATCACATCCAGGCTATTCATGTCAAAAGTCCCACGGTTATGTAAGTAGTATACTATGTACAAAGAATGTCCAAGTAAAAGCAATCAAAACGAGCGCGTTGGCGCGGTCTTTTATGCGATGTTGATACCAAGGAAACCACCAAGTCCAACAGCCATAACTCCCCAACTCCAAGACACGATAGATCCAGCCGAGCATCCATCATCGTCATGTTTCTTCTTCTTGGTAGGACTTGCGGATGAACTTTCACTATCGTCATCATCATCATCAGCAGCAGCAGATCCAGAACCGCTCTTGGAACCGCTACCAGAACCACTGCTGTCATCGTCACTACCAGAGCCACTGCTGTGACCACCGCTTCCACTGCTTCCACTGTCTCCAGAGTCCGACCCTGAACTTCCATGATGAATCTTTCTCTTGCAGAGCTTGTTACTCGCTGTCTCTGTCGCTTTAGATGCGGTTGACTTCTTGGTACTTGTAGCCTGCCTCTTCTTGACATCGACAAAAGTAATAGGCGTCATCCGAAGTTCGCTCTCTGACGAAGGAATGGTCTGCACGGATTCGGTTTGCTTTGCGGTTATGGTTGCGCAAACAGCTGAAGCTGAGCCCATGGAGCAATCGTATGTTGTTGAGCTAACAGCAAGATTCATGCTTGACTCTTCGTAAGTCACAGTGATACCGTGAAAGTCTCCATCGCAGGAGTAAGAAGTGCCAAAGTTTGTCTGACAAGCGAGAACATATTCCGTCTTTGAGCCAGTTTCTGTAACAAGGGAGGCGTAGATATTTGTTGCGCTTCCTGTCTTTCTCTGAGGTAAAAAGACAGTTTTAGTAGAGTATGTGGTTGTGCTCTTTGCCGCATCAGCCATATAAGGCGCCAGAGCAAGAAGGCTGATCGTTGTTAAAGACCGCATAATCATGGTGTTTGTTTGTCTAATTGAGAGAATTAAGTCCGCAGAATCGACGGAAACGCAGGAAATGAGCTGAATATTTATCCTTAACCCAATTCAACCTCAAAATCCTTCAGGAACCATATCGTCCAATAAACAGTGACATTCCCTTGCAACGCCCCTGGCAACCCTTGCTTACAGCTCAGCCCTGGGGGACAGGGGTAAGCGAGTGAATCATCTCGTCTAACAAGCTTGTTTTGTGGCAGGCCGTGGCAGTTTATGCTTGTTTTTCCGCATCCACTACCATCCCGTTATGGTATATCAAAAGGAGCATGGTGTCAAAGGGGGAATTGATCCTCTACTCTGAGGTAGCCCGTCTCTTTGACCAACGTCTTAGTCTGACCATGTTTGTCAACGTGCTATTTGCTGTCCATTCAACGGCAGAGTTAATACCCAGTAGGTATATAGTTCCCATTTGAGGGACTGCTGTACATAGCCTTCGTCAGTAAACCATCTATTCCCCGATGTTCACCGCCATCCCTTTGCGGGATCTTGGCAGGAACTCGCTATTCAGCCCTATCATTTCGCTAGGCATCCTCTGTATCAGAACAGGGATGGTGGAGGCTATGGCAGTTCCTCGTTCGTGTATATCGCTCAATTGAGTAGGTATTTTACAGTTGCCATCCTTTTACAGAACATTTGCCTTTCCTGTAACTTCAAGTAGTATTACCAAGTAAAGGAATCGAACCGAGGCCTCCAGGTTCAAATATGCCCCGCTCCGAGATGATTTTCCGAGCCGATGGGCTCAGCTTCAATGACGTAGCTTGACTTTTTATCTCTAACTTCGTGATAACCTCACCTCTAAACTCAAAATGGCAGACACAAGTTCCAAACGCGTCGCCGAGGTTCTTCTAGAGCCTATAGGCTTAAATATTACATCTTTCCAAGAGATACAATCCCTTTGGGCTGGATACGGCCATATCTGCGCTCTGACCGCAAAACCCAAGGACGCCGAAACAGCTGGCAGAGTGCGCAAATACCTGCATGCAGCCGAGTCAAACAATACGTTCTTTCTCATTCTCAAGCTCATATCTCCTCCGCCTGGTCCAACAGACGAAGGTCACTTGCGCAAGATTCTAAGTTACGACGTTGAGCAGTATTTCTACGAACATGTTGCTCCTCAATTGGATGACGACGTTGCAGTAGCTCACTGTTTGACGTCGAGTTGGAAGTCGAAGCATGAAGATGGAGAGTTACGGGGTCTCACTGCTACCATTCTTACAGACTTGAGAGTCAAGTTTCCGGTTGAAGGAGAGAAGAGATCGGTTTTGAGTCCACGACAAGTTCAGTCTGCGGTGGAATGGTTAGCCAAGTTTCACAGCAACTCATGGAAATCTCTACCTGCAAACTTGGATGAGTATCTTCTTCCGCCTCTTGAGGAGTCCAAGCGACGAGATGCAGGTGAAGCCGGGGGAAGCAAGTTATGGTTGAACGGGGGATACACGTATCTTGCTACGCGACGCACAGAGTATAAATCCCTTGCTGGCGATACATACTCAGAGTGGTCAGATGCATTTTGTGCACCATTTCAAGGATCGGATAAGTCTACTGCTGAAGTAGTAGCTGACTTCCTCACACCAACTGGTCGACCCTTCGAGACGTTTATCCACGGCGATGTCAAGTCTGAGAATCTCTTTACTACCGAGTTGGGAGATGCTGTCTGCTTCTTCGACTTCCAATACGTTGGTCTCGGTTTGGGAGTCTGCGATCTTGCCAAGTTATTCACATGCTCTGTTCCCTTGGACATGCTAACAGACTGTCCATCCATTCCTGACGAAATGACCATGGACCACGGTGAAAAGGCTTTACTCTACTTCTACCACGAAACACTGCTTACCCGTCGACCTTCCGACAAGGAGCCTCTTGATTATGATTGGGAAACTCTCGTTCGACATTGGGAGTGTGCGCTTGTTGATTGGTGTCGCTTCCAAGCATCATGGGGATTCTGGGGAAACACCGAGTGGCTTGAGGCGAGAGTTAGACATATTCTTAAAGATGCTGAGTGGAGAGAGTGGTTACAGAAGGAGGTTTCTGATACAGGAAGGTCTTCGAGTATATAGACGATAGATGAATAGATTTGCGTTTCATTCAGTATGCTCACCACAACAGCACATCTGTTTGGCAATATTGACACGAAGCCGCCAGGCCGCGAAGAGACGTATCCGAGACACCATTCAGAAGTCAGATTAGAGCGTACTTAATATATGCAAGATCGTGAATACATCTAGTCTGAAACTTCACTATCAAACTCCTCGTAAGGAATTTCTTCAAGCTCCATAAGCACATCCTCATCGGCACCCCCATCGTTTACATTCATCTCGCCAACGTCCTCGTTCTTCGACGGGTCGTCTTCATCCCACTCACTCCCTCGTTGTACAAACGATGAATGATCAGGGTGTATTTTGTCGGCGGCCCTGTAACATTTGAAACATAGACTGAAGTCAAAACATAGTGAGCAGTTGAAATAGATGCCGTGAGACTCGATCAAACAACAGTCACAGTAAATGTTCCCGTTGTCCTGGGACCCTGGAGCACTACCCCGTTTTCTCGACCGAGTCTTCTCAGTACTTGGTCGGTCTATTAGACTTTCAACACTAGAAAGGGTTTTCGTCAGTGTGGACATCAAGGGAGATGATGGGTACTTACAAGTCGGCCTGGTGATAATAGGCTACCTCACAAACCATCCAGTCTCTGTCAACTCCATACCCCTTGATAGTAGGGTCAGCACCGTGCTTTAAGAGGAACGAGATCATATCAGTGCTTGGAGATTCGGTCTCAAGTTGACGATTCCAGATTCGTGCTGCACGAGCAGCCCAGAGAAGTGGTGTCCACCCATCGTCGTCCCTCACATCGATACCAACGCCAACTCTCTCAGAGCGCTCTAGCACTACCTCTGCCAACTCAACATCTCCGGTCATGACAGCATAGTGCAGAGGTACTCTGCCAAGTACATCCGCGGCCGCAAAATCAGAGTCGGTAGTTTCCAGGAGGTTAAGAACCGCAAGGGAGTTATAACACGCCAAATGGGCTGCCTTGCGCTTCCAGGAATCCTCATCTTGGGGCGAAGCATCTGAGTTGAGAAAGAGTCTGACCGTGTCTGTAGGGCAAGCTAGACATGCTGAGATGAGAGGGTATTGAAACAACCCCCCTGGTGTTCTTGGGTTAGCACCGTTCACAAGGAGAAGAGCGATTATATCACTGGCCAGGGGAGATGATAATAGGTCGCGTCGAAGTGTCGCTGAAATCAGAGGGGTTCCATAAACTCCTTCGCAGCATGAGTTGAGGTCCATCTCATGCTCGACCAATGATCGAACCATTGCTAGTGAACCAAATCTACACGCCTCGTGAAGTGGTGTGACTCTTTGTTGTGATGTTATGAAGCTTTGGGTCAGCAGTGAAGGCTCCTTTTTCAGCATATAGAGGAAGATATCATCGAGCTGAGCTCCAATAGCAACGATCAGAGGCGTGTCTTTATCAGAGTTCAAGACGTCTAGCTTTCCGCCGGCATTGACGAGAAGTCGGACCGTCTCAAGGGTCGTAGAGCTGCTGACACAGTGAAGTGCCGTGTTCTGTTTCTTATCCCTCATTTCCAGATCAGGATTGTATTCGAGAATCTTGCGAATCATGCCACTAGGTGCATTATTTTTGACAGCATATGCCAGTAGTGATTCACCGTCCTCATTGACATTATTAACGTCAGCACCGGCTTCGAGTAGTGCCTCAACGACCTCAGTGTACCCAGCAGTTACTACGATGCGCAAATCCAACTGGATGGTGGCCGCACCAAGATCGGGCTTAGTCTTGGACTCAAGCAGAATTTGAACAGTGGCAAGATTATTCGCAGAAATGGCAAAATTTAGGGCTGTTCGGGAGTCTGCATTGCCTTTGCTGATATCTGCACCGTGTTGGAGAAGGAGACGAACCATCTCAGGATAGGGCGTAGCTTCGTGTAGAGGCGTCGATTTGCTCTCGTAGTAGGTGACGTTCAAATCGGCATTCGCCTCTGCAAGCCATTGCACCATATTCGTATGTCCACCGCTTATCGCAGCGCCTATTACTGGTATGTCGTCCGAGTCTCGCGCATCGGGGTCTGCTCCCTTTCCAAGGAGATACTGAACAATCTCGGGACGACTCCAGTCAACGGCCACTTGCACTACAACAGGTTAGTATGTATCTCTCTAAGCAAGATAGGTACGAACTCGGTGTGCGTGACCACCCTTGATCTGGCGGCGCTTCACGCTTGTCGACTGTGGCCTTGTTTTCGATAAGCAATTTGACTATATCCAAGTCTCCCTTGGAAATTGCCTGTATGAGAGGCGTATTAGCACCATCAGGTGTCAGATCTGGATCAGCATTGTTCTCAATCAACATCTTGCAAAGATCAAGCCTTCCGCTCTGAATTGCTGTTCTCAACGCTGTTTCGCCCGTCGAGGTGACGATGTTAGGGCTGAAGCCGTGGCTGAGAAGAAGCTTTAGACATTTCTTATTCTCGTTTTCAACAGCTTGATTCACTGGGTGTCTGTCCGAATCATGTACCAAGCGCTCAACTTCATCTTTACGCGAGAGTATGGCCTCTAGTGCAGTGAAAGAGCCCCATATGGCAGCCATGTTCAGGGCCGTGCGGTGGTTTCCTGGGTCTTCGTCCTCGATGCTAGCGCCGTGTTCTAGCAGGAAATCAACGGTCTCGCCAGAAGCCCACTCGGTAGCTGTGTGCAACGCAGTGTGTCCTTGTGCGTTCTTTGCTGTAAGGCTCGACCCCGCATCCATGAGTATCTTGGCGCAGCTTATATGGGAGTTGTTCACTGCTGTGTAGATGAAGCTGTTGCTGTTGGGGGTTGTGCCCTCCGGGGGGTTAGGGTCTACTCCCAGCTGGAGTAGTCTGGTGATAACATCATCCATACCTGACCCGGCAGCCCTATACATTGGCCTCACGAGCCACTCAAGAGGGCCGGGTACACGTTCTTCAGGGTGAAGATCTTCAGCCTTCTCCTCACCATTGGTCGCTCCATTTGATGAATCATCTGGTAGATCGTTCGTTTGTGCATTCTCTCCGGCCTTGACGCTCTGCTCAGACTCCTCTGTCGTACTTTCTTGTGATGGGATGGTACTGGGAGGCTTAGGCAGTTTACTGACTAATTCCCTCAGTGCATCGTCGCTACTTGCATAGCTGGCAACTCTCGCAGCTTCGTGTAGATTCTCGTCTCCAAAGTCCAGATCGTCTGAATAGGAACGCATCAAGAGTCCAATCACTTCAGCATGACCTGCTCTGCAAGCCTCAATCAAGGCCTGGCCGCGTGATTCTGCTTGATGTTGATTTCTTTCTAAAAGCGTCTCTACAACTGTCATCAGGCCCAAGTGAGCTGCAACAGGAAGAGGCTTTATGTGTGTCGGGGGTGGCCTCAGTGGCGTCTTGGGCAAGGCAAACAGTGACTGAGCCCAGAGTTGGAACACTGACTCGTTCTCAAACAAGTCTAGCAGTTGCGTCTCGGATGTCTCAACTTGCTGCCAGTGTTTGGGCCAGAATTCGATAGCATAAGGGAGACGCTGGGCCGCGCATTCTGGCCTCTCAGCTGCTTCTTTGATATAGCTGATGCATGTTTGCAATACTTCCTCATGGCGTCTAGCCTCAGTCGTATCAAACCACATCGTTTCACCGCCAGGTGAGCTGTGGTGTTTTAGCCATTCGGGGGCGTCAGGGTGTCTAAATCGAATCTCTCCGTCAACAGACATGATTAGTCCGCCGAAGTTGCGTAGAATTTCTGACAAGACCGGTGGAGTGGTTTTGCATCCCTCAACTCGAAGCCATACAGTATTGGAGATACGACAGAGCTCGTCACATCGTAGAGGTCTGTAGCAGGCTAGGAGCCATGATAGCAGCGTTTTAGCCCATGGCCTCTGGGTTTCAGCCATGTCGTCCAATATTTTCGCAAAAATGAGATCTGTGGTGAGGGCTCCCTTGTTTAGCTCCTGAATACGCTTGGTTTCCTTTGTGTCCGACCCGAGCCATTCGAGGACCAGTTCACAGAGATCATGATCATCTGCACAGCTCGATAGTGCGCTGAGGACATCGCGATGATGGTCAGTACCAACGCATTCCCCAAACTTCTTCATGAGTTTCGATGCCGCCGTGTCAACGGGAAACGGTATAGGCTCCTTAGGGTCATAATCAATATTCCTTACATGCTCTGGAGGGAATTCAGATAAAGCAGTGGTAATTCGTTGGTCTCCAGGAGTTCCCTTTGTGGTTGTAACAAACAACTTGAGACAGTGCTCACTCCTGAGAAGAAGCTTGTGGATCTCAGAAAGAAACCATATCGCAGACTCATCGCACTCGTCAAAGCATCCGAGGACGTGAATACTCTGCTGGAAGTCTACTTTCAATCAGTTCTGTAAATAGACTAGCCTTGATGTAACTCACCTTTCACGCCCTGTAGACTCTCCAGCTCATCAAATAGAGCAGATCGGTGCAAAGCTTCAGCCCTGATAAGAGTGTCCATTGGCCTTTGTACGAAACTTCCGGTCTGCAGTCTGTTGCATATGATACGACCAAGGAAGGTCCGCAGCATGGCGTCGCAATTGTTGAACCGAATATCATTGGCATCAAACTTCATATACAGTAACGGATGGAATGTGCCGCTTCTATTGTTGTCCAGGAAGAAACTAGCGTTTTCGGTTGCTCCCTTGGCACCAGAAGAACATCTCATATGCATTATGAGTGTTTCCTTTCGCTTTGGTAGTTCTAGAAGATCTGAGTTTTGCCAGCCTTCATCAAGTTTATGATATGGTAGTACTGGCGACGCTTGATTGATCATTTTACGAAAAGCGACATGCTGTTCGTCAGTAAGATTTCCCACTGAAAATTATTAGTGATTATCCTATGCTCAGTGACTAACTTACTAAGCCAGTCTGCGTCCGGAATATCGTTCACAGGATGGACTCCATCTTCGCCTGCCAAGATCAAGTCGCTGTTTGGTTTCTCCATCTTTACCACTCGCTCAAACGGAGTAGCCATAGTGGACATACAGAGAGGAAAGACCTGTTGCAGACTAATTAGCAACAAATAACCCAATGAAGTTCCCCTTGCTGCGAAGTACTGATACACGAACCTGTTGTGCTGGGTCAAGATGGAGATTTGAAACCACGTTGATGAAGTTGGCCTGCGTAAGCATCTGAGTCCCAAGAAACGCGTCGTTCACTTTGATAATAGTCTCAGTGAGGCTTTTGGCGTACCAAACCATGTTAGCAGACCAGAAGTCTCGTTTCTGGGCCACCAAACGCAATACGGCCTCTTCCAAGAGGCCAATCGAGGGACATCTGTGTGGATAACCAAAGAAATACTGCCATTACTTAGTCAGCGAATCCTGGAGAGTATGGTGAGCTCGCTTCTCTCACCATAGCACGTGTGCAATGCAAGATGTCAGCGTACTTGTCTTCATGATCAGTAGCCATCGCCAGTGCCTGCATCCATTAGCAGCAGTTAAAAACGAAGCCACTCAATCTGTGGGCATTTACCGCTTTCACTATAGTCCCTCCAACATCGTGAGAAAAGAAATGTATCGGTCGTCTAATCCCCTTCATAGGAATTGGTTAGTGGCAGAAGTAAAACCACTGCAAGGTGACAAACCGTGATCTCGGATGTCCGAAGCTTTCGAAGAGATTCCAACAGTGCTTCTGCCTCTTGATAAACACCGTATGGCGTATAATATCTACCAGTTTCAATATCAGTTTGATAGCTATAGGACATTATTCGTCCTTTGCTCTCTGATGCGGCAACAAGGGCGTTGTTGATCCATATCGTTTCAGATCCCTTTGTCCACGAGTCTTCACTGGTCCCGTAGATTCCGTGAATAAGAACGACACTTGAAAGTCATAAGGTCAGTAAGGGTCTTAAACACGTTTACTGGGACTCACTCATAAGGAACGAAAGGAGTTCCGCTGCTGGAATCGTCATCGGGGGACGTAACCTGTTCTCCGTCTTGTATTATCTTCAATCTGACTTTATGAAGCTATCAGTTATATCCCTGCCTCTATGATAAGATATCTTGAAGCGACTTACATCTTTGCAATTCCTCGTCATCCTGCCTCTCATCGACTGCTGTCTGGATCTCCAAAACAGGTTTTTCCATTTCGGGAACGACTATCTCAACCATGGTCACAATCAAGCTCAAGCCTTCAGCTCGGCTGGTTGAGATCAGATTGTTCTTCAAGTATACAACTCAATCTCTGGTGGGTAGTCGTTTGGATATTCGCAGCCTACTGTGAGAGCCTCACAAAGGGTGAACAAGAGATTGTCCTTCCAAGGAGGGGGAGGCAAGGCAGCACTGCAGATAGTGTGACGAGTTTGCGAGGTGCAGCTGTATCACTATCACCCCTGTATCTTACATGCATATACCCCTGCCCTAGGTATTTTGGCGGCTGCAGCCTGACTAGGACTTCTCCATGGAAGGGTTGGTTATTGATTGATTTCCAGTGACTGTCTATGTTTACCAACAAGTTTTGCGTACCACAAGTTCATTTTGCAACAAATGGAGCCTCGACAGCCATTCTCACTTTGCACAATTGATTCAAATCCACGCTCGCCAAGTCTTTCGCACCGTAAGACCTTCCCTTCTTGCTTACCCCCCCTGTCTCTCTGGGATTAAATAAGATGGGGTCATCCAATGGTATCTTGGAAAGCTTGCGTTCCCACCCAGTGACCCAGTCAACGTCAGCTTGTAGCGTGACTTCAGCGTTAAAGCGCTCATCTCCAGATCGTCGCACAAGAATCGCAGTCGTTACTGAATCTGGCACGCCCGTCTTACGGCGCTCATTCTCCTGGAGATTCCACACTGCCACTGTAGATTCGCCCGAGTTCTTCCCGCTACCGAGGTTGATGCTGCCCGTAACTGTCGTCGCATCGCTGACATCCCTGCTGTACGTCTTCTCCAGGCCTGCTGTAGCGCCGGCCTGGAGGAATGGCACACCTGAAGCACCCAGGTTCAGCTGGCCGCTGCGCGTTGTCGTCTCGGTATCAGTCGTCGGTACCACTGTCCAACGTTCCTCGGGCGCGATGGCATCTACAACGAGATTCGAGTCGTTCTTGGCGAAGAACTCGATTTCGACTTTGGCTCGAATGACCCTTCGTGAGCTCTTCTGAGGATCAAACCGGAAGCGGAAAACCATCAGCGTGGCTTTGTCTCCTCCTTCGTTGTATGATCCGTGGGTGACGGAAAGCAACTCAACGCGAGTATGGATGCTGCCACTGGTGCGCTCAATGATGTTCCGTCTCTCCCAATCGCTCATTGAGGTATTTTCAGTTCGTAAAGTGTCATCTTCGCCGATGACCTGGTTCTCCATAGGCGTATCGAAGACCAAGAGCGGCTCATCCGCTTGATTGTCATTCTGTGAGGTTGTCATCGCTGTCAAGTTTCTGATCTATACTGTGAGGATATAGTGGTTGAGTGTCTGGTGTGAGATAGAGGCTTCAATATGCGGTAATTCAAACCTTTATCTTTCAACAAACTCTTCCTCTTGCTTACAAGTTTCTTCGATTTGTAGGACACCTCCCTGGCAGGCCTGGGTACCTAGCACCAACTCATATCGCCCCGCAGCGGGTGGCACATGCTGACCATGCAGGACTGTGGGCGGTTCGAGGGCCAATAATCAGAAGTTGAGTGGATGCACCCAAGACAAGGCTGATAACCCCTACTCTCAGGCCTTTTCGGTTGGTAGTCCAGCTCTATCCATCCAATTGACCTTCTTGTTCATTCTCACTTCCTATTGCGAACCAGGTGGTCAGTCTTCACTATCATAATGAATCACAGTGACGAAACTTCCAACGGGTTCCCCCAAGCACATGAAGAAGATGACGACGAAGTCTATCTGGATGAAGATGAATTCCCAGCTGCGTCAGTAACTCTATTAGATGAGGATCCCATCAAAGCCAAGTTTGAGCGACATATCGAAGATGCACGAGCACTATCTAATAACTTACAAAACTCTGAATCAAGCGACAAGGCAAACCAACAACTCAAATTTGTCAACGACAGGTTCAGCGAATGGCACAACACGACCGAGGAAGGGAAGAACTTTCTTCACTTTCTGGCAGACTACGACCACAGAATTCACAAACCACCCGTCAACCTCCAATGGCTGATGTGGCGAGCTATTCGCAAACTTCCAGCGCATCTACTTTGGTCATTGGACAACAACAAGCGCATTCCTCTGACGAGCGCGCTGTTGGCGAATAACTCGCTGTTCGGTTGGTCAGTATGCTTGAAAATAAAAGAGGCGACTTGTCAGGAGTATAATGCTCTGTTGCAGAAGAAATATGAGAATTGGGACGGAAGCAGTGAGACTACATGCTTACATGCCGCTGCGACCTGCATCTTTGACAATGGAGTCAAGAGGACAGAGTTCTTCGGTAAAGTCTGTGGCTTTGTGCCCAGAGATATGTTCTTTGTCAGGGACACTAAACGTCGCACCGCTCTTCACCGTGCAGTCGATTATGAGTGCTGTTGCAATAGTCAAGTCGAGGTAGTCAAGGAGTTGTTACGCTCGTGTTCTGACCTCTTGGATGAACCTATTCAAGATCCAGATGACTTCAGTCGCACTTTATCAGTTTATCAATACCACCATCATACCAGAAAGAAGTTCCTCGAGAGTCGACGCAGACGTGCTCAGGATCTTGCCAGCCAAGAGCCCGCAGCAGCAGCCCCAAAGAAAGCCGAGTCCAAACAGGAAAGAGGAGTAGATCCAAAGAAGGATGCAAAGAGAGTCGTGACAAGGACGGAAAAGTCAGGCTCGGACAAGACAAGCATGGGTCCTCCGCCAGCCGTGAAGCGGAGAGGTTCAATCGCCGCAACTCCACAAGGCGCTACAACTCCTCTTCAATCCCCATCCTTAACGCCAATAACTCGAGTCAAGACAGGAACGGCGACAGCAACGACTCGGACAGAGATGGTTCAAAAACCTGCGTCGAAGGAGAAGGAGATGGAAGATGCAGCCAGAACGATTAGCAACCTCCTGAAACTCGAGACTTTACGCAAACTAAGTCCAGAGAAAGCAGCTGACAGTCTACGGCTACCAGATGATCCAAACAAAGAGTTCTGGTTTGACTTTGGGCCACCCAACACAGTCAGCGAAGACGACTTTAAGAAGTATTTCGGCCATTTGCAGTTCGACACAGCGCTGCAGTACGTTGGATTCCCAAGGGTTCGTCTCAAGGGTAATAGAGAACAGCCGGATGTAAGACATCAAGGGAGAAAGGTGAGAAACGAGACTTGGTTTGTGAAATAGCCATCTCACTGACAAATTCAGGATATGACATTCTTTTTTGACTGGCTGCGAGGAAAGTCCGTCACTCGAATCATCAAGGTGAGATACCCGAGAAATCATGTGCGGTTCCATTACGAATAATGCAACAGGTTGTTGTCGAAGATATGGAAAAGCCTTCGCACAGTGATGAGGCTATCGAAGAGTGTTTAAAAGATCTTGTATGTTTGGGATATTCGATTGGTAATGAGCCTGTACTGATGACTTTTAGGGTGTTGAAATACTCGACTGGAGACGTTTAGATCTAGATGCACTCTCCCTTCGCAAGGTTGGGACTCACCTACGTGAGGTCCATCTCCAATGGAGTGGCAGTAACTCGACTCTCCGAGCATGGTCCGAGAAAGAGGGCTTGGCCTCAATACCTACACTGGAAGTCATTCACTTGTTCCAGCATGAAGTGCGTCAAGAACGGTTCCTTAAGCTCGTTAACCACTGACATACCTTTGTCTAGGGCCTTGAGTCTCGTGAGAGAACTATAGAGAATCTCAATGCCTTTGAACGAAGATTACACGAATCTTGGCCCGAAGGAAGACCCAAGCCCCAAGTGATCCCCCCAAAAACAGGTGGCGGCCGGCGGGTGGCACAAGTCCAAGTCCCCGACGCAAGACCTCAACCGCTAGAACGCTCAATAGACCCTCATAAGTGGATGGAATGCATGGTGAGCTTCTCCAAGCGCTTCAAGCAGATCAAAGCTCTCAGGGGCAATAATCCCTCTCTACCGCCAGTAGAAGTGGCCCTGATCGATGATGGCGTCGATATCATGCACCCTGACCTCAACGACACGAGGGATCGCACGTTTCTAGGCCAAAGCTTTGATCTCCATGATGGAGGTTCGACACCCCGCGTGCCGCCATACTGGAGCTCACCTTCTGGCCACGGGACTTTAATGGCGAGGCTTATCCATAAGATCTGTCCCAGCGCTATCATCCATGTTATTAAGCTACAGACATTCTGGTCAGGGAATTCCAAGAAGCTTCAGATCAAACCTGACAGTGCAGTAAAGGTAAGTGACTCTCCCAGCGACTTGGTTTCGAAGTTCTAACAGGCCAGGCTATTAACTACGCCGCGAAGAGAGGGTCGCAGATTATTTGCATGTCATGGACTATCAAGCCTCCAGAAGAACCATTGAGGAGCCAATTCGACACGGCAATCTTTAACGCCATCGGCAAACATGGCGTCCTTATATTCTGCGCGGCCAGTGACCAAGGACAGTCCGCTGACGTTAGTTATCCCCACGCAAGCAGCCATCACTGCTTCAGAATCGGCGCGGCAAAAGCCACCGGCAACATAGTCGACACAGTGGGCGATTCCCAGACTGTAGATTTCATCTTTCCCGGCCACGAAGTTGTGATCGACGGCAACGAAACCAAAACTCAGTTGGAAAAATTCGACGCTCACTCCGGTAGCTCTGTTGCCAACGGTCTAGCAGCAGGACTAGCAGCTCTCGTCATCGAGTGCGTGAGATTGGGCGCCTTGTACACCAGAGAGTACAGAAAGCTAGAGCCCAAGGTTGCTATTAACTATAGCCATATTTCTATCGATGAAGAGGATTTGAAGAAGATACGGAGTCGAGCGCAGATGGCGTATGCGTTGAATTGGATTGGGACTAATCAGAACACGAATAATAAGTATATAGAGGTTTGGCATACATTCAGCGGAGTTGCGGAGAAGTTGTCGAGGAGCGAGGGTGTCTCACTTGAACAGCTGGAACATATTGCAACGCTTGCTGGGTTCTTTCTGAAGAAGGGGATGTAGTAGAATGAGTGGGAAAGTCTATACTAGAAGAGGGCCGAAACCTAACACATGTCAAAGATTACTATTGGGGTTATCGGCCCTGTAGATGAAGGCCTAACGTCGACATCGATATACGAAGTAAGAACTTGCCGAGGAGCTCCATCACGTCTTGAAAGACTGGACTTGGCAATATAAAGGCTGAGCCGATGATTAAAGGGATCAACTAGAGTATCAATGAAACTTGTCCTCAGCGAGGCGGAAGTTGAGTAATCACAGCTTACGTGCCTGACCTCGGATTTGCTGTCAAAGTATACTAGGTACGGCGTAGCCACGTTTGTGCCATGTTGCCATCCCAAGACCGACCTAACCGCCTCAAGGGGAGGAATATTGAATTTAGTGACTTAAAAATTGTGGTAACTTTGTCGATTAGGTAAAGCCTGTTGGAGGTGCTGTGCCGTAGCCAAGGCGGTTGCCTAAATGAATCATTTTACATATAAACGCTATCAAGCTACGCTGCAAAATAATGTTTTGTCACGGTATCTCAACCACTTATTTGCAGCACGAAAGGACTCAATACAACCAAAATGCCTGTCACTATCGCCATTCCCAATCGCAAGGTCAGCTCTTGGGAGCAACCCAAAGACGAAAACACTTGGAAGATCCTACAAGGAGCTAGTTCCAAAGAAGCACAAGGCTGTAAACAAATCATCCAAAGCTCATTCTCCATCAATGGATCTCTCGAAGAAAACCATGTTTCAGCTTCAAGGAACGGTCTCGTCTGGTCGTCCTTCGACGCCTACAGCAATCACCATCATCTCACAATTCGCCCCGAAGATGTTTGGTTCGCTATAGTCACCCAAATCAGCGCTTACATCAACGCCAACTCTGAGAAAATGCGCGATTACTTCGTCAGTCACGATGGCCAGAAAAAGCTTGAGGTTATCGAAATCGCGACTCTGCATACCGCCGATTATGGGGGTTTGGCTCAGAGAATGACCCTTGAGATCGCGAAGAACATCAAAGATCCGTCGCTGCGGGAATGGGTTCTTCCATCGTTCTCGACGACTACTGAGAATGATCGCATCGTTGGATCCATGCTTCTCATGGGAGCTCTACAGAAGTACTTCTCCTACGGAATCAGATTGTTGTGTGGTATCCCTTCAGTAACACTCCTCGGAGAAGTAACCGACTACGAAGAAATTCTCAAACGGGTTGATAAACTCGATGAAATGGGTGAAGAACCATCGCACTTCGCCAAACTTCTACGACCAATTCTTCGCAACATGATCCTCTCTTTCACTCAACCTTCCGACCCAGCTATCCATACATTCTGGAACCAAATTGCTGATATGCACAGCATGTCAGGGTCCGACAAGATGACAGGCTGGATCACAGCATTCTGCTACTGGGACGATGAAGGAAAGGTCCAACCACCCAGTCGAAAAGGAAGCTGCACTCTTGAGGGGCTATTGTATCCTTATGTTAAGACGGATGATATACCATGTGGCTATGTCACTGTTCCTGTTGAGGTTGATGACAATGGGACTTTGTATGAATGCAAGATGCTAGCTGGATCTGTTGGTATACAAGCACTTCCAGGTCTTGAGGGTTATGTCCCTGCTGGCGATGGCAAGGAAGAAAGGCAGAATACAGATGGGAAGGGAGATAAGAAGAATAAGGGGATCAAGCCTGTTACTGGGTGGATGATCTATGAGTTTCAGGAGCCGGAACCTGATGATCTGTATTACTAATTCAAGGGGCGAAGATGAGCTGCAGCTGTAGGCAGAAAGGAACTGAAATTAAACTCCAGATGGTATAATTAATACCTCCTTGACGGCAGAAAACCCTCCAAGTCTATTTTTCTGAGAAAATAGTACTAGGTGAAATGGCCTGAAGATATACAATGATGCAGGAGAAATCCGCTCACAAAAGAGCCTTGGGGGATTTCATCAAGAAGTCAAGCAAAGATTCAACAAGGCCGATGATGGAACAAATAAGGAGATGATAAACAGAAAGGGGAGAACTCGGCCAAGAGACGCATAAGATCAGAGGTCCCAGACTACATTATGGGAGACTATGATAAGGTAAGGGCGTTCCGTATGTTTCTCTTTGGCTGTTCGTTGAGAGGTCTTTCTGAAAACTCTCACAGTATCTCTTATTCCCAGTGCCGTAACCGTCAAGCTCTTAAACTTCGGTGGCAACTGATTCAACAGAGTGACTTCCCATGGGGGCTTTTGATGCCTTAAATACCAAGTGTACCCTCAAACCCTTGCTCCCGTACGCTTGCACTGAACTGATGCATGTGAAACATAGACTCGATCAGATTCCGTTCAAGACAGAGAACGTCTGAACTGAGGCGTAGATGTTTTGAATGTTAAGGTAGGGTGTCCTTGATGATGTCTTGCTCCTTGTCGTTGAACCCAGTCAAGTCTGTCGATGAAGGAGACTTCCTCAGGGTAAGCAGAAATGTAAATGTCTATACCCTAGGTCTCAGTAACCGCGATCCTTTGGTTAGTATTGCTAATTTATTGGCTAGTAATTATACGATTTGCTAATCACACATTTCCAGTACTGTTCAGAACGATCCCTCCGAAACTCACTGATGTCATAATCTCATACCCTCGCTTCCAACGCTCAGGTATGCTTATCTCCGCGTTTCAACAACTATCCCACGATCCCGCAATCATATCCCCACGGGGCAGGTAAAATGCAAGATTCCTCAATTATGGGTCTTGATAACAAAAGTCCATGATATGATCCTCCGAAACAAATGTTCATAAAGCACAACAACGCTGAATGCAGTGCAATGAATCAGTCTTCGGCTTTCCAAAACGGGACATCCGTCAATAAGCAAGTAAACCAACCAACCAACCATATTCCGTCGCTCCAGCTTCCATCAAAGTCAAAGGAAATAACTGACTGAGCCAAACTCCACAGAAACAAGTGGTTCCTCGGGGTAAACGCGGAGGGCTCCTCCGGACGCGTTAAGGATTCTCCAATTTTAATACATGGCTGCCTAAGCTGAAAGGAAGGGATCGTCATGCCTGTCTCCACGGGGTTTAGGTACGAGTAATCTAATCTCCAAGGGGGAGATGTCGGGAAAAGAGTTTTCGCCACACGTTGTAAATTGGAGAAGGCCTGCGGAGATCACGGTGTAAGTGAGGTTAACATGTTGGGTCACAGTTGGAGAGATGAGGTTGTTCGTTATAGTTGTCTATTGATCTATAACTCTATAATGCCAAACGGCTCTAATAGTCTTGTGACTCTTAAGATAAAAAGGGTATCCAAATATGTGTTCTAACACAAACGTTTCTATATGAAACAATACTGATCAATCGCTTAAGACTTCTCAGAGTTGAAGCCAGAGTCGTCGCGGACCGTACCGCTCTCCTCATTGGGCTTCTCCAAAACTCCACCACGATCAGCCTCATCAACGAGACCAAGTCGAATAGCCTCGCGCTCGACTTCCTCGTGAGAAAGGAAGGGAAGCTCCTTGGCGGCTTGAACATAGGACATCTTCTCGACGAATCCCTTGGCGAAGATGATGTCGATTTCCTCGAGAGATCGGTTGGCAGTCTGTGATTTGTTAGATGTGAATGCGGAGATGGAGTGGGGGTGCTTACCTCGGGGTAGAACCAGTAGAGGATGGGGAAGAAGGTGGCGTTGGCGCAGCCGAAGAAGAGATAGGTTCCCCAGTGGATGTTGGAGATCATTATGGGGACGATCATGACAATGACAAAGTTGAACAGCCAGTTGGTGCAGGTAGATGTAGCGTTGGCCTTGCCGCGGGTCTTGAGGGGGTTGATCTCAGCGGGATACAACCAGGGAAGAGGGAGCCACGTAGCGCCGAAGGATGCAATATAAGTGAAGAGACCAGCGATAGCACCCTTTGAGATTTGAGGCGCATTGTTACCGGGGTCAGAACCACCGGGGATAAGGAATCCCATTGTCAAGAACATAGAAAGCATCTGACCAGCAGTACCGATGAGGAGCAACTTGCGACGACCAACACGCTCAATAAGGAACCATGATGATGTTGCGAAAATGGCGTAGACAATCATGTTGATGCCACCGAGCAGAAGAGCAAAGTTCTTATCGCCAAAGATGTCGGTGCACAGAATAGGGAAGTAGTAGATGACTGCGTTGCAACCACCGACTTGCTGCATGAACTGCGATCCTGATCCGAGAAGCATACGGCGGAAATGCTGTGTCTTTCCACCGGTGAAGAGAGCCTTGACGGGTGTGCTCTTCTGAGCGGCGAAACCAGAGGCACGAATGGAGTCGACGACACGATCACGCTCAGCGCGGGTCTCGTCGCTGTCGACTTCGAAGCCGCGAATGGCGGCGATGACACGTTCAGCTTCCTCGTGGCGGTCGTGGGTGAGAAGCCAGCGGGGGGATTCTGGTAGCCAGACCATTGAGATGCAGAGGATAAGACCGAACACGCACTGGAAGGCAATGGGGAAGCGCCATGTGAGGTCCTGAGGACCATAAGAGCAGCCGTAGTCGATCCAGTATGCGATGAGGGTACCGAAGGCGATGATACCGCCTTCAATACAGATGAGGAGACCTCTGTTGGTGGTGGTGGAACACTCAGCTTGGTATGTTGGGATGGTGGATGTGTTGATACCGTTTCCAACACCAGTGATTGTTCGACCAATGATGAGCTGCGCAAGAGCCTTATGGCCCTTCATGGCAGTAATTTGGATGATGACACCAACGATCATGATCCAACCACCAAGAATCATAGCCCTTCTACGACCGAGCAGATCACCGATCCAGAGGATGAACATGGCACCGAGCAAACACCCAATCTCGTAAATGGCCGTTACGAAACCTTGCATGGTGCTATCCTTTGTCTCGGGGAAGTAATCATGGAAAGGGTCTGCGTCGATGATTCCGGACATCACACCTTGGTCATAGCCGAAGAGGAGGAAACCTGTCGTTGCGACGGTGGAGATGGCCAGGGACAGTTTCTTGCCCGTTAGGCCGGCGAAGGAGGGAGGCATTTTGACGGGAGGGGGGGTTATAGACCTGCTATGATGGAGAGGAGAGCTCGTCTAGAGCTGGAGGATGGGGGTTTGGTGAGGGAGGCATTGGGGGAGAGGAGAGGGTTTATATGTTGGATGTACGTGGGAGAGGGTATGTAAGTGGAAGGGTAGGGATGCGAAAATTCTGAAGTGAGTGTATTACTATTTCTCCACGTACGGTCCACTATCTCCACGCGTTGGAAGTGATGATCATCCTTGAAAGAAGTCGAAAAAGTTGGTCAAGAACGAAAAGTCCCTGTCGTACATGAATTACCTGGAGTATCTCCGCGTGCAACGGTGGACCGAAGGATTATTGGGAGATCTCCACGTCTGAGTCGTTCACCAGTCACCCACTGAAACTAACCACTAAAACTCACTCTAGCCACTATAAGTCACTGTAAGTCTTAGGCGCTGTCTTACAGGGCACACACTGTAGATGCCGTCTTCCGATTCCTTCGGATCTGCCAAGAACAGGGAACTGCACACCTCGGTGTTACTGAAAACAGACAAAACCGTGACGTCAAGTTTCTTTTCAGCAAGCGGCAAAAGCGCGTGAAAAAACGGCATTGTTTTTTTAGTGCTGGAGGGTAGCGGATGAAACGTTCTATTTGGTCCAAGAACCCTTGTCGTGGCGATCATTTAGAGCGGCAGAGGCGTCATTGGTTCAGGGGGCGATGGTGCTAGTGATTAAGCATGAAAGCCGAGGCTCTACACGTGAAGGTTTATACGATTAATAGCGGTTACAGTTAATGTGGTTTATGGAGGTTCATGTTGAGGTTTGCAGTTGATGGGTTATGGACTGACGATCAAAGGGTCTTCCCCAAAGTCCACAGCTCGTCTAAAAAATGGCGAAAAAAAAACAGGAACCTGGGGATTGAAAATATCGGGCCTCAAGGTCGGGGGTGGGAGCCACAGAATTATTGAAGATCATGTCCTTATGAGGAGCGGACAAAGAGCTCAATGCGTGATTGAGGTTCCAGTTTACGTGGAGAAGATAGAGAATTTGTGGTTCTGAGCGTTGTTGGTGACAAATTCGTGTTGACGAGGAATTATTCTGCCTTGGAAAGAGGCAGATTGTTTAATTTACGTGGGGAGTACAGTATGAAGCGCAATATGGTAGGTGAGGTGAGGTGAAGGTGGGAGTTTTCTCTTGGGTGCGAAAATGATAGTGGAGGTCTGAGCAGTGGTTTTTCCAGTGGACCGCGCGCAAAATGACATTCAACGGTACAATCTGGGTCTGGGGAAGATGATCAAAGGGTCCATTTGAGCTGCATTTGTCAAAACGTTGATCTCATTCAGAATTCCATAAAAATGGATGAAAAGAAATGGACAAGAAATGCATATCATTAAAAGCACGTTTCTTGGCTGCGGGAGATCATCAGTTGGGGACCTGAACTTGTAAACTTGGCGATGCTAGAACATTGGCATCACCTTCAGCTTTACAGACAAATCTTGGCTGGTCAATTACATGATTGCTACAAATTGATGCAAGTTACTGATTCGTTCATACCAACGTTTGTTATCCATTGACCCGACATCGGATTATCTCCTATCTGGATTGTATTGATCATCCACCCTCCCTTACTCAAGACCGTCGTATACGCCGATCCTTTTGCGCAATTAAACTTTCTATTCCTTCCAAAGACTCTCGGATTGCTTCTTTTGGTATTGCGGTTTGTTTTCGTCAGCTTTTAAGCCGCAACTAATCTCAATCTCACTACCAAGCAACATCCTTATTCACAATGTGCCAGGCGTGCCAATTGGAGACTCGGAACCGGTCTTGCATCCGTGGTCTTGGCGATCCTTCCGACGGAGAAAAAGATGCCTTGGCAGGCGGATAACGGCGCAAGAACGGGAGTTAGCCGAGCGTTTAGGCGGGCATAATGAGGGTTTACCAAGAAATTTACTGGCTGAGGGAGACCGCCAAGATGACGAGTTTGGTGATACGGGGTATCCTTGTTTTGGTGCTGAGGCTCTCGTCGGAATGGTTATCTTTGAAGCATTATTCGACGTAGACTTGAGCTTGATGACACTCAAAAGTTATTACAATGAGATAAACACTGAGTGTAGCTGGTCTTTTTGCACCATCAGCTCTTCAACATGCCCTGTCCGTAAGCTGCTCGTCGTGATGGCCTTCCATTAACTGACGTGCTAAACCTGTGACACGCGACCCAGTATTAAAAGTGTCACTGTCAACCTCGTGGACCCTTCCTTTTCTCCATTCACCCACAATGGAGTGCATCCGACCCCATCGTGGGATTATTCGCCGAGTTTTACACCGAGAAGCAGGGACTTCTCCAGCTCTCCAGTGTCTCTGGTCCCGTATTTTGTATCCAGTGTTTTGTGGTTCAAGGTTAAGTTGACGAGATGATGGGATGCGGAGGTTTGGGGTCTGGGGGAGGAGTTTTGATGCATGTTTTTGAGGGGATTGAAGCTGGGGAAACCCGCCACTTGCGATGATCTGCGACGACGTCAATGGCATCAAAAATCGAGAATTATTAGTTCGCGGGTCTAGGATAAATTTGCTTAAATCTTTGCATTACTGCATCAATTATTGCGATCGTGGTTGTGGTTGTAGGCGTTGTTTGTGGTGGTGTTGATGCTTACTGCGAATGCGACCGTCAGCTCACTGCATTCCTTCCACGCAATAACACCATGTTTGGCACAAGATCTCTTCATCAAAATACTCGTTATATTCCATTGTCGCCCAGATAAGTGACACGGTGACTTAAAATGTCTCCAATGGAGGCGTCGCTGTTCGGAAGCCCGTCACCTGCGGGCAGTGATTAACAGTTGCGAAATGACAGCCTTGCCTCTCTTGCCAGTGCAACTGATCGTCAACAATGCCATCGCTCACGTCAACAGCAAAAAACGATCTCGCGCTTGATTCTCTTCTCCTACTATTACGATGCAGCAACACTCACTATCACTGCGATAATCCAAACCGACTGCGTCAAATCGGTGCATCAAGATGGAACAGCATCACACTCACCACCATCATCAAAACCACTACCACTACCCTTTTCCGCCCGACCTATCTCCGAATATCCAGCCGAATAGTGAGCCCCCGGACCAAGAGGCGGGCGGTCACGATGATGACGAACAATGGGATGAAGATGAAGATGAGGAGGAGGAGCACAGTGAGAACGGCGACACCGAAGGCCAGCAGAACCCCGAGAACCGCTCCCCTATCCCAGTCCAGCAGCAGAAGTCCATCACACGTATCGATATTAAGAGAGCGGGCCTCGCAGTATTCGATGGCTACTTCAGCGTCTTCAACTTTGACAAACAATCTATCAAAGCGCAAGCTCTCTGGACAAACACTCAACCCAACAACGACAATCACCAAGAAGGTCCCCCGAGAAAGAAGGTCAGAACTAGCACCCGTCCAGAGCAAAAGAATCAGCCTCGACAAGGCAGCCACATAACGGTCATCGACAAGGCTCGCATCATCGCCACGGACCGTGGCTTTCGTGTCGTCAACTGCGATTCATCAGGTCCACAGGTCGATATCTGCTGGCGAGTCCCTGGCCCGCGAAACATATGGCTCGCGAGACTCGCCTACCCGGAGGGATTCAGACAGAAACTCATGACTTTGTTGAAAGCCCAAGCTTCGCCGGGTATGCCTGTCTTTAGCTATTTAGAGGCACCGCGTGACAAAGAGAAGGCATTGTCCTTGATTGTGTGCAGTTCTAGCAACGACGCTTACCATGAATTCGAGCGCGGGGAGGGTCAGATTGTCCCTGGAGATCCGGGAAGCCCCGAATTTGTTTCTTGGTACACTTGTGGGATTTGAGGTCTTACAAGGTTGAGAGTGGTTTGGGGGACGTGGATTCGAGTGAAAACGATGGCGGACTGAGATGGCATGAACGAAAGCATGGAAATGTGAACAGAATGCACCAGAAATGATATTAATCATCAAGCCGCTATGTGAAACTGTGCTTCCTGTGTAATGATTCACAAATGTGAAATAACTGCCTCACCCTCAGAGTCAGTGCAAATGGCAGCTGATAAAGTCACCGCTCACGTAACACCAACAAATAATCTCGTTCGTCATTCTTTTCTCCTCACGCGACAACACTCAATATCACTGCGATAACTCAGCCCGACCACCTGAAAGTTGCTACGATATGGCAAGACATCACCATCATCACGAGGATCAGCACGATGCTTCTCAACCGGACACGCCTACTATAAGAGGCCGTCCGCGACATTCTGAAGATGAGATACCTGAGGCAAATGATGGGCAGCGTACTGAGGCAGAAACAGTCGTAGTTGATGAGTTGCCGCAAACCGGCTTAGTTGTCTTTGACGACTGTGTCAGTTTGCTTCATGTTAACAGACTCCCTGAAAGAGCGCTGAATCGATGGCGTGAGGAAGAACAGCAGCACCAGCAACATGTCCAAGAAGAGGGAGACAGTCAACCCCAACGTCGAAGCGAAATCCCACCAGAAATATACGACGGCTCAGCTCCCATCTCCTCCAGCCCCGAACTAACCCAAGTCCAACGAGCCTGCATCGTCGCGTCGAACGGCTTCTACGTCGTCAACTGCGGCACATCAGGGCCTCAGATAAATATCTGCTGGCGCGTCCCCGGCCCACGAAATATATGGCTCGCGAGACTTCCGGTTAGCCAAGACGGGAGGAACGCGGAGCACCAGCCTTCGATATATTCGGGTTTCACGCTGTCTTGCTTTAAGAGGGGACCGCAGGGGGGTGAGAGTGCGTGGTCGATTATCATTGCTGGTTCGCGTGTTCATGCGGAGGAGGGGATTGGGCGTGGGGAGGGGGAGTTGGTTTTTGGTGAGCCGAGTAGTGCGGAGAGTTTGGCTGCTTTTGGGAGGGCTGTTGGGATTGAAGTTTTGTGTGTTTGACGGTGATGCTGGTGAGAAGGTTTGCATGGCGTGTGTGCAGGTGATGAGATGACATGAGCGAAGCAATGTTGGAAATGCCATGTATGTCGCGATAGCGTTTGAAGGGTTATTCGGCTTGTTCTGTCTTTCTTGTTCTGTCTTTGCCATGACGATCTCTGGGCGTTGGTAGCTGGAGCAATTTGTCGAGATATCGTGCCTACGAAGGGACACCAAAGGGCTTACACAGACTGTATGAGGCAACAAATAGTGAGAAATGAAATACACGTAATTGAGATCTGTTGGAGCGTACCCCTCTCCCTCAATAATCGTATTGCCAAACGTGAGAACCGCCGAGTGCAGTGCATCTCCTTCCCTCTCTGTCTTCACTGCCAAACAGCTGACAGCAACACCTCGCACCTGCCTTGGGTTTTCTCCCTTTCCCCTTCCCGCTCCTCCTTCTTTCTTCTTCAATCAACCTCTTTTTATCATCATCTCAGCGCATACACACATGCAAATCTTGAACATCAACGCCATCGGCCTCGCGACTATGGACACCGGCCAGCAGAGTGCCACGAGGTCTGCCCTCAACGAAGAGCATCACGTTCAAGCGCTGAATTTCCGTGAGCGCGCCGAGGCTTCCGAGCAAAACATTGATCCGCAGAATGAGTCTCAGTGTCCCTCTAATGATAAGGCTCCCCAAAATGGCAACCCTCAGTATGATGATCCTCAGAGCGACACATACAAGCGTGATGACACCCAAGAGGACGCCTCTAACTACGAAGACTGGCGTCCTTCTTTAGCGACTTACAACCTCCTACTCATTCTCCCAGATGTTGAGATTCATGCCAGTTCAAAACTCTTGGTCCGCAACCCCGACGAAAATGGTCCTCAAACCGACATCTGCGCTCGAGTACCTGGATCCCTAAACGCATGGGCTGCGCGAGTAAGCTGCGGTGACAGTTTGTACGAACTGTATGAATTGATCGTCGAAAAAGCAGGACCCTCACTAAGCGAGGTGTGGATGTACGTATCGACCTTTAGTGATAGATTCATCTCGGGCAACGACATTGACGCTTTGTCGGAACGCATCGTCCCAGATAAGCCTGTGAGTATTGTTGCTTTCATGTCCATCGACCCAGAGCTTCCACTGCCATTAGGCTGGACTAAAGTATCGGGGTATCTTGATGCTTGTCCGCTTTTGCCTGGCATCCGTGATGTTCTGGGTGAGGAGGGATCGAGATGGCTGGTCTGAACGAGTCCCAAGGCGCGCGTCAACTCTGAAGAGGTCTTGTTTGAGTGCAAATTAGCGCGAACGGGATTTTGGACGCCTACGAGGGATTATCACAGCTTCTTCTCGGGAGAAAGTGAGTTATTGCGTGTCAATCTCTTGTGCAATGCTGACCGTTCGCAGAGTGCTTGTCGGTGGAACTTCGACATCACAGCCCCTACGAGAATCGGCACAGCACCAGGCCGACAGACTATGAAGCACGACACTCTCGAGATATCAGCGAAAACATCTTCTCAGGAACTCGGAACTTTTTGGAGAGCGAGAAACTGTGCGAAAGGGAATCCCATGAATCTGCGTACCACCAGTCCACGCTCGCAACAAAGCACTGGAGACCATCGCATGCCCCGGGCCGGGGAGAGTTTTTGAGGCACATCACAGTGATCCAATGGGTTAGTTCAATATTCTTGTACCTACAAGGGTACTGTTACTTCAACAGAGGCTGATCTTCACTTGTGTGTCCAGCCCATCTCGACACGAAAGCGCACTTGACCCAGCAAGAGACCGCAGGGACAAGACTGTCATTGTTTCCAATCGATATTCTCCAACTCTTGGACGCCATTATGTCTGATATCGCGGTCGCTGAGAGTTGAGGCGCCGCTTCCATGAGACCTCGGCGGTCCCTTGGGCTGAACACGCCTGAATGGTGGCCACCGGTTGGAAGGATAGATCTCGGGGCGGAAGCTCTATGAGGCGGTTGTTTGCGGTTTCTAGAGATCAGCCATGGCGAAGGGATGCTTAAAATTCGTGAAGATAGTTTGCTGATATCGATACTTATTTCCTCGTCATCGTGAACTCTCGTTCAGCCAGATGTGATCTACGATGTCAGTGACACTCACACTCGGTCGATGATCCAGACAAATAAATTGCCAAATACCCAATGACAGCTATTCAAATGAAATTCAACACTTGTGTGATTCTCCGACCAAGTCCGACAGGAGTTTTTGGTGGTAGCTACCGTCTGTACAAGGTTGAGGGGACAAAAGAAGCTTCACGCCTGACCACAGGATGAAGAACACGTATCAAAATCTAAAGACTATACACTTCATTCAATTCCCCTGATTCTGCCTATAATAACATTTCATGATAAAAAGTAACTTATCGACCCCTCCTCAATGCTAGCATTCTGCTCCTCCGCCTTAAGACATCGAAACCAAGCCTTTAGCTTGTCTATTGCCCTGAGACAACAGCAGGTAACCTATTCAGACGAGCAGCGCACTCAATCCATGCCTTGAATCTGTTCACTTAGCGACAGGAGGGAGACAGGTTCGTGTTTTGGTTCAAGATAAGCCGGAACTCTGAGGGAAATGAGAGCACTAGAGTTCTCAATTATGTGCTTGCAACAAGGTAGTTGGTGGCGCTTCGAGGTGGTCAAATCTGGCATTGAGTCAAGGTCTTTGGATGATGGTCGAGGTACCAGCTCTGCTGGGCCAATGGACAAGGGCCATGATCAGGCAGTGGATACTTGACTAGAAGCAAAGATACAAGGATGAGACAGCATTCAGACTGTGGGTTGGAATCGTGGATGGGATGGCAGTGTCACCAGAGGTTGCCTACAAGGTGATGCTGTGACAGCAGCAAGCGTCAAGACTAATAACATCAGTCACGTTCCCCAAATGTTCGGAATGCATAAAAGAAGTCGCTGTTGTATATTGTCTACTCATATCTTTAAAGAATGTTCTGTAAACCATCTTCATCGATTTGCCCAGTGCGTCCAAGTCGGTCCTCCTCATATCGCGGCCACCGTCCACCAGTCTTTTGCAATATCTGAAACGGAACTCGATCGCTGAATAGATCCAACTTGACGCTGTATCCTGTAAGCCATGTCAACAGAGCCTCTCATGAGAAGAAGCCAACATACCTCCGCTCACATCGCAAACGACTTCATTCGAACCTCACACCATCAGATCCAGTCTTCCCTAAACCTACAACTCATTAGTACAAATCTTCAATCTCCCTCAAACAACTTACTGGACCGGCTCAGGCGAACGGCGCCGCGAGCCAGTAACCCACACCACGGTCCGCACATGAGAACAAGGCGTCGAGTCCACCTCAACCACAATCGCCCGGCCAGGATAGACAAACTGCTGAAAATCGTGCATCTCCTGCATGGCGTTGTCCACGGTGATGCGAAACGAAACACCGAGTCGCAGCAGGTTTCTGTCCTGCAAGGTGCGCCAGTCCACAAGGGGAGGGTCTTCTGGAGATGCGGGTCTGGTCGTTACTTCCAGGTAATCCCACTCGTCGAGGGTTGCAGTGACGGTCCATTCTCTTGGGCCGGGGGCTTGACGTCTTGGCATTGTGTAAGTGGGTTGAGTTGAAGTGAGAGATTGGAATGTGATGAACGACAGAGTGTTGGTGGTCGTTATTGCTGTGAGGATTGTAGACTTTTTGATGATGATGTTGGAGATGTTACTGCTGATGATTAACGAGAGATTGATGATGATGTTGATGGGAGAAGAGAGGCTGCGACGAGAGAGGAAAGATAATTGACCATAGTGATCTGGCTGAGAACAAACAAGAGTCAAGTACGACCTTGCACTCAGATGAGATCGCGAAAGAAGGAGATGACTGCTACTTCCAGCATCGGTGATAAGGTCATAAGGTTGAGGGGTCAAAAGAAGCTTCAGCCTCAACACAAAGGTAAAGAATATACATTAATATATATAGTCGATATGCCTTTTGCCCTCACTGATACATGCGATGAAACTTTTGGCTGAAAAGTTAGTTATCATGACGCCTGAGAATCCCCTCTTTAATGCAATATAAAGAGCCTGCCTGCTGCTCCTCCGTCAAGTCTAAACTAACTTCTTAATAAACAAGAAGGCATATAAGAAATACAAAAGGTAAGGTACGCGATGCAAGCGTTAGCTATTCTGTTTATCAATTACTTCCAGCATCAGAGGCGTTGCGTGCTGGAAGACAAGCCGGATTATTCCCCAAGGAAGAGCAATGCTCAACTGCACTGTAATCTCTTCCCTTATCCGCTGGCTCCTGGATCCTCGTTCTCTCTTGTCATAAGCCCATAGCCTACTCTTCAATACACTAGTCGTCCTCGTGATTCCACGCTTCATGCCATCTCACGACTAGCACCTCCCTCTTCACCTTCAATGCAAGACACTTTTCTCTTGTCCAACGCCCATCCATACAACTCCGACGCTCATCCCTCTCTGTCTTCTTTTCCTTGAACTTCCTCTTTGTCTACCTCGTCCTTGCGATGATGCATATGTCGTACCGAGTAGAGCTATGGACAGGTTCAGGCTTCTACCAAGCAATTGATCCAGTCGCATTAGGAATGAGCAGCGATCCCATGGGTTACTTTCACATTTCCTTTGGCTCCAGAACCAACAATAACTACCCAAGGCCAGATTTCCTTGCGAAATTATAACGGAGTCAATCGAAACAACATCGCAAGCTGACCTCCTCCGTGATGGTTAAGCCTCACTCACATCACAAGAACCACTGCCAATAAAAACCTCCATCCTTTCAGAACTATTTTAGGCATTCTCGTTCCCGACATAGCACAAACCAAGCACCCCGTTTCCATTCTTAGACCCTAATCCTACGTTGATGCAAGCCAACAAAGAAACATCCAAACTTCCAACAACCGTGCGTCCACTCCCAAATACCCTTGAGCCAATCTCAAATCAACCCAAGCTATCATCCAAGCCATGTCTAATCTATATCAACTTCTCCTCTTCTTCCGTCGTCCCTCTCTTCGGTTTCATTTCAGCGCAAAGCAACCAACATGATGAAACTCACACTCGCAACTCTTACGCTCCTCACACTCACAGCTGCTACCCCTCCTCCCGAGCCGGTTGTTCTTAAACCTGTTCCTGAGAAGGCAAGCAGTGGATGTTATCACTAGTATGTCTCCCCTCATTCACCTCATCCCTCATCCCTCATCCCCTCCATCGTCCTGAATCCAAAGCCCTGAATCAACCTCTCTGCCTCAACCTCTCTGCCTCAATATCAGTCTCATCCCCAGTTCAGTCTCGATCGCTAACGATGTCAGCATAATCCCCAAGCCAAACAACTGCTGTCTTCCTCGTCTCTGCGCCTGTAAAGATGGTATGTCTCCTCCCCTTCTCCCCTCTTCACCTCCTCTCACCTTTCTCCATCTCCCATAAACATTAACCCATCTGACACTGATGACAGGCAATTATTACCAATTCAACCAAGACGCCTGGAAAGAGACCATGAACGGATGTGATCCCCCCTGGGGCTATCTCGGAAAGAAGATGCACGACATGCCCAGTTTCTGCTGTCGAGGATGGAAAGCTCCCAAGCCTGTGTTTCCAGCATAACTCATTGTATTAGTCCATTCTTATTCTTCTCTCACTAGATATTACAATTATAGATCCTTTACTTCCTCCTCCTCCCACTTAGCCCCCTCCTTGACTCCTCCATCCGTCCCCTCCAGAGCAGCCTTACAGCTCACGATCCCCCCGGCGATCCCCCCCAACTCCTCACCACTCCCAAACCACGGCCCAACGCTATAATTCGCATCAACACCCGCGTATATGAACCATCCACTAACAGGCTGCGCCATAGCTCCCCCGGGGGTATTCTTCTTCTCAACGCCAACGTTTCCTGCAAGGAGATAGGCTTGTGTGTCGACGCCTGGTGATGGGTAGTTTTTCATGGTCAGGGGCGCTTTGGCGTAGCCGATGCTGATGTCGGAGAGCGTGCAGGGGATGTAGCTCTGTCCGTCGATTGTGACGGTCCAGTCGTTGGGGAATATGCCGACTTGGACCTCTTCTTTCTTTTCTTCAACCTTGACTTCGTCTTTCTTCTCCTCGGCCTTGATCTCGTCGTTCTTGATCTTCTCCCCAGCCTCTTCTTCATCCTCGTCGTCCCAATCATCATACAAATCCTCATAAACTCCTCTGACCTTGCCATCACGATCCCAGTGCATAAATCCCGTAATCCACCCGGAAACATCCCACTCACTCGCCCCCTCACCACAAGACCACTGCTTCTTAGCCCTCACAATCTGTTCCCAGAACAACCTCCTCTCCCCATCACCCTCACTATCATCAAATCCCTTACCCTCTGTATCCCAGGAACTAACAAACCTCTTCATAATCGGCCTCAACCTCTCCCCATACCTCCCCGCCTCATCCCCAAACTCTTTCAACATCTCAATCTTCTCTCCCAGCTTAACCCAATCCTCCCTCTCCCCAAGCAACGTAACACTCGGTATTCCACACACCACCATCCCCTCAAACTCAAAGAAATGCTGCATCAGTCCCATCATCAACACCGTAGCCGTAACGTCATCTTGAGCTGTTGAAGTGCTAAAACCGGGTGTTATCCAATCCAGTAGCCACCCCGTCTTAACTCTCTTTTGGATCTCCCCTCCAAATGCGCTGATGATACCGTCCCATGAAAACCCTTCTACGACAATCTTTTCGCGCCCAGAGTGATCAACGAATAAATGCCGGAGGGAGTCAGAGTGGGTACTCATGTAAACATTCATCTGCGCCAAAACTTCAAACCAGATCTCATCAGGCCGCAGAATGAGATGCTCGTGTTTGGCCCATGCTTCAATAGCACCCCTCACAAACCCATCCGACGAGGGGAATACATTTCGACCCGAGAGATCATCAAACGATGATGCGAGAAGTGAGGCTGTGTACGGTGTACCGTCTACTTCCTCTGGACAACTCCGCGAGAATAGATCAGTAGCTGATGTAGCGATCCCTGACGCGCTGAAGGGTAATGGGTCGACGCGGTGGACTTGGATGGTGATTGAGGCGGTGGCCAGGCTGGCTAGCCACAGCGCTTTGAGCATTTCGGCGTTCGTATAACAATCTCTCTTCTCTCTTCGATCTTCTCTCGGGTATATGCCGTGGGGCGATCAAGGATCAGTGAATAAGGTGTTGGTTGATGTGGGTATGCAAATCGTGGCCTGATGCAAGATTACGGACCTCCCGATCGGACGGTTGAAGGGTAAGGTTAAGGGGTGCGCTAGCGGCTCTTAGTGGAGTTGTCTAGGGAACTGGGCCGACTCATCTCATGATATCTACGTATGCCTCAGACAACTTCTGAGAAGTCATGACGAATAGGAAGTTGTTCCTCAGACAATTTCTAACAAGTCATGACGAATGAGAAGGTGTTTTCGGGGCATTTGTTGGCGACGGGATCGGATCTCCGTTGGCGATTTATCGAGATATGATCCTGGCTACTACAGGGGAACGCAACATCCGATCTCCGTCAATATCATCACAGATACAGGGTAGGACATGCGACAATTGGCAATTGACGAGATTAATTAATTGGGCATGTCAAAGTCGACATCGCCATGTTGGGCCGTAATTAATGCCATAGGCCCGATGGACAAATGCCTCATCTTGCCACTATTCCCAGTCACTAACAACCATTCACAATCTCTCACAGCAACCCGTTCAAATTACTCACACCAATCGCAGCAATCACCATCACATTATTCACAACACATGTCAGTTGAGCAACCGATTTATTCAGTGCTATCAATCTATAATCATGCCTTAGGCTCGAATTGAATCCCAGTCCTTCCTGCGCCATGCTGCCATTAAAGCAAATTGGATGTCATATCTCGTAAACGCCATGCCATGCCACTTTGTACCAGTGGCTCCATCTCTTCTAGTAAACCGCGCCGAATGAAACCGCTTAATCCTCACTGCTGTCGGCCTGGACACGCTGGACAACGTTGACCAATTGGGGGAAGATCTTCTCGTTGTCCTGAATACCGCAGACCTGCTTGACAACATCCTCAGGGCCGTTCTCGGACATGATCTCGGCGAGCTGCTTGGACTCCTCGTCATCGGGAACATTCTGGAAACGGAAAGCCATCTCGATAGCGTCGAGGAGATACTTGATGGGCTGATCGTTCTCAGCAAGCTCGGCAGCAGGGCCGATGAATCGCTCCTTGCGGGAAAGCTTTCGGAGAGGAGCACGGCCGACACGCTCGACGGCATCCTCAAGATGGGGGTTGCCAATTCGCTTGATGATCTTCTCGACGTAGGCGGCTTGAGCCTCCTCGTCAATCGCATGCTTGGAGACAATCAGGTTCTTGGTCTCCATAAGTGCACCGCGAACCTCGGCCATGATGTCCTTGTCCTGGAGAGCATCGTAGACAGTGCGCTTTCTTCGGTTGTAACCGTGGTAGGCAGCGGTGGCGTGGCCAGTGTTGACAGTGAAGAGCTTGCGCTCGATGAAGGGCTCGAGGTTGTCAACCCAGTTGATGCCCTTGATGTCGGGGATACCAACATCCTCAAAGGGAGTGCGGTCAACGACCCACTCAAAGAACTTCTCGAGTGTCACGTCAAGACCAGCATCGGGGTCCTGAGCGGGAACGATTCTGTCGATAGCAGAGTTGGCATATCGGGCTCGGAGGTGGTGATCCTCAAGACGAGAGGCATCAGTGTTGTTCTTGATGTGCTCGGCAAGGGTATCAGTGGCACCGATGGCGTTCTCGCAAGCAATGACATGCAGGGGAGATTCTTCTGTTGATCGGCGGTCGATACCCTTGGCGATGACAGGGGCGATAAACTTGAGGATGTTGGGACCGACTGAGCAGGTGACGATCTCAGCAGTTCGGATGGTCTCAATCAGATCCTCCTCGTGTGTTCTCGAGTTGATGGCCTTGTAATTTGTGATGGTGTTCTCGACGGTTGCTTCAGAGCCGACTTCGATGACGCGGTATGAGGGAGTGTTGTTTAGTTGGTTGACGATTGTCTCGTTGACATCAGCGAAGACGACATCGTAGCCAGAGTTGTGAAGGAAGCAGGCAACAAAGCCACGGCCTGAATAGTTAGCATGAGAGGTTAGAGCGTTGGGTGAGACGAGACATACCGATGTTGCCAGCGCCAAAGTGAACAGCAGTCTTGCCCATGATTGTGGTTATTGGGTTTATGTGTAAGTGGTAGTGTGTAAGAATGTCTCAATGGATGAATGCGAATGCCTCAATAGGAAGCAATAGAAGAATGTTTAGGAGTGAAGTGGTGATGAATGGAATGGATGAAAACGGTGACCGTATCGAGGGGGGAGAGACGAGTTTATATGTCTAGGCCAAACCCACCCTCCTTGTCTTTCTTGGAGGGTGAGGGTGACGATGACGGGAAGGGGATCCATTGATGCCATCATGGTACGTATCGTTTCTGCCCAGGTCAAGACTGGGCTATGGGTCCGGTCTGGTCTGGCAGGTCCCACCGAGTCAAGTTTGAGTTCATTCAACTCGGGCAAGTGGAGACCATGCCAAGTACAGCCCAACTCACAGTCACAGCCCGTACAGTACAGTACGGTTGTGTTGTATTAGTACTTGTACCATGCCATCATCGGTACAGTGGACTCTGTCTGTATTTGGTGACCTCAGCACTCTGACTCTTTGGCTTGGCGCCGTCTGTTTGTCAAACGACCATCCAAGACTCTAGCCCGTGCCTATCCTAGTGATGATCCATTGGATACGGTGCTCACCTCACTGTTATCATTACACCGTAGCCTCGCCGAACCGTATCCATATAACATCAAGCCTAAGGCAGAGATAAAGATCAGTAACATCTCACTCATAGATGACAACTGTACAATAGGCCTCCAATAAGCTGACAAACAATTAAAGCCACATACAAACCTCACCATGTGGATCACCCCTCTACCGTTTCACCGACCGTAACTGGCGAAGCCTCCACTGCCTTACGGAGGTTATCCGGCCCTCTACAGGGTGTTCGCACAGGGGCTGGGGGTGTTATGCATGCATGTCCCACTGCAACCTCACCTCACCTCTGCCCGAAAGTGCCTCTGTAAAGAAAAGACCCTGTCTTCAGGGTATTCAGATTATGAGATGTTGCCACGACTGTTTATCTTGGGGTTTCTTCACGAGATATATACTACAAATATGATGGAAACAATAGAAACAATTACTAACCTAGAATCGTCTGGATACTACTCGATCCGTCAAGTGGATATCCTGTCAAGTAACCGTTTTCGTGTCAATTCCACCTCTGACGTCGACTTTCTGCATCGTGGGTCGCGGAAAGACTGTGGTTTTTTCTCTCCAACGCAGTGCACCACTAAAAATGTACCTCCAGAACCTAAGTTGAACACCCCAGGTTTTCCACAATTCTCTTTCTCTGGGGCATTTGACATCACTTTCTTCAATATCACGATGACTTTCGATCTATGGTCCTTTTCTCCTTTTTTTTTATTCCATTTTTAATTCCCCCTATTTTATGACATTTTTTAATTTCCATTTTTCATGACTTGATTATCACCATCATATGTTTTCAACGTCGTCGGTATTTCGGCCATTCCCCTCCGTCTGAGCCCCAAACAAGGGTTCTCTGTTTTCTTACTCACTCACGATGCAGGGGTGTGGAGATGGGGAGTTAGGTACAATTAGACGGCGCTCACGGCGGCTTTTCGTGTGTGCTTTTGAGGCTAGTGAAAGTGACTGATGATGATGATTGTTGAAACAGGCGTCATGCATGTGAAGACTTTCGGCAATGCTTGGGGTAGCACACATGCAAAATATTCCGGTGCGTGTATAACAACGTTATAAGCGCAAATCTAGACTATTCAAGTTTATGCAGCACGTGTAATTGTTGAGATAATGATAGGACTTGTGGTGTATCTCGTGCTCTGTGTTACTGTCTCGTGCTCTCGTACCAATAATCACAAGTAAACAAATATCGTTATCATCTGTGTAACTGCATTCGTCAGATACGGGCGCTATTGTCTTACTCTCCGAACGAAGTTCAAACTGCAGACTAATACGTCATATCCTACGTCCAGGGTTAATTCCCCCCTCCCCCTCCCCTTGAGCCTCTCTGGCCTGGTTCCTGTTTTTCCAGGGGTGAAACGGATCATTTCTGCCACCGTATTCTCTCTCTATCGTAGAATCACCGAACCATGCCACTATTCAAGCATAATTCCCTCAACCTCAAACTGGCTCAACTTTAAGGGCGTATTCTATCTGAGTGCTTGAGGCATTTCGTAACCCATTTCCGTTCGGCCCTCAACCCCGACAACCCGCTTCCGTTCTAGCATAGCCTCCCTCCGTAGATAACGCTGCAGCGAATCAACCGTCAGTGGAGTAAGGAAGCCAAGATGGACCGTTCAGGCGTTCACCTGTTTAGCGCCGTATTCTGATTGGTGATGGCTTCAGTTATCTTCGGTCGGTTACCGCGGGACCTGTTGACCTGGGAAAGGGAAACTGTATCTCTTCAGGCTAAATCTTGTTATACGACTCAGCAAATTTCGGAACCCAGATCCAAGCCCATCATCATCTTCATCTTTACTGATATATCATGGAGGTGTATTGAACCGTTTGTTACTGTCTCCCATCTCAAGGGTCTAAGGGTCCAAGCCACCATCCCACACCGATGTAGCATAGCATATCTCCAACCAAGAAAACTGCAATTGAACCACTCAAAGATCTCGTCATCGACGCGGGACGAGAACATCGTGAAAGCCTCAGGTTTCTAGGGGGCGACGTCAGAGGTTACCCACTCACACTTACCAATGACAATGACCTGCACAAAAATTCTTCCGTGTCTTGTTGTATTGCATTGGGGAGGGTTAGTGTGAGTGGAGTTGGACTGACGAAATCAGAACGGATTGTGCTGGTTTGGTTTGGCTGAACTGGTTTGGCAGTGCTGATATTGATTGGTTTGGTTCGTTTGGATTGGTTGTGTTTGGTTGGATTGATTGGCAGATGCAAGTATTCGCTTTGACTGCGGCTTATTCAGATAGAATCGCTGCATGCAAACCTCGCTTCGGATGCCGTGACTTCAAATGACGATCTTTTGTTCTCGTTTCAAGAGATCGTCGTTTTCCAACCCAGACTCAGAAAATAAAACGTGTTGTTTCCGACATGAGCCGAATTAACTCCCGCTGTAGATATCGTGATAAGTTAACTTGATCATCGTCAACATCACAGCATCTTAAACATCTAGAACCAAGCAACACTCTCGCTTACATTCAGTATCAACCAACACACAATCCTCTAATCTCCATTTCCCCGCCCTCCATCTCACTCCAGTCTACTGCACATCAAGGTCTGGGGTACTCCCCGCGAAAATAAAAAGCACCGTTATAACCCCGATGTGATAAGTTGCTGCGTGATATATCTCATAAACATACCACTCTTATACACCCTCAGAGGAGTATTCCCCCCTCTTCCCCATATTCCCCCGCATAACTCCACATGTGAACCTCACCTGCTCGTCTCACCACTGACGCTCAAACGGACCAATGTTCTCAAACGTAGCACTCTCAATGCGCCTAGACTCTAATAGCACCAATGCTCTTAAAACGTGGCAGTGCTCTCAGACGCACTTACACTCAAATCACTTTCTCTCAGATGCAGTGACGCTGCCTAATCCGGAAATGCATACTTCTGCCGGAAACACGGAACATTGAGACAAAACATATGTAGACCGAGGTGTCTTTATTCCACGTGTCATTAATATAAATGCAAGTGATAAGGTGTTGCGATTTAATATGTAAATGTGAGAAATCGCGCAGATGCATGGTGTACTTGTGCCGTGTTTGATGTCGATGCTACAATGGAGTCGACATGTGAGAATAACAGGGTGATCTGAAAAAGGTATGCAGATAATCACGATACACATCGATCAGTGCTACTCTTGACAATGTGAGAGAGACAGGTACTTCCGTCTACTTGTACAGCGACACCATGCACAACTTAAATCCCAAGTCCAAAACATAGGCCGTCAAACTTATTCATGCTATCTTTAATCATTATCAACATCGTTCCACTCGCTACACATTAACACTCAATCCTCCTTTTAGTTACCATACTTCTTGAACGCTCCAATCAGTCCACCAGTAGAAGCGTCGTGTCCCTCACCATTACCAGCCTCATCAAGCTCCTTGAGAATCTTCTTGGCCAAAACCTTGCCCAGCTCAACACCCCACTGGTCAAAGCTGTTGATGTCCCAGATAGCGCCCTCGGTAAAGGTGAGGTGCTCGTAGTAGACGATCAGGGCACCCAGCTCGGCGGGACCAATGGCGCCGCCCACAAGGATGGAGGTCGTGGGTCGGTTGCCCAGGAAGCGCTTGTGAGGAACAAGCTCGTCGGGAGTACCCTCGGCACGGACCTGCTCGTCTGTCTTGCCGACCATGAGAGCCTCAGCTTGGGCGAAGTAGTTGGAGGCGAGCATCTTCTGGTGGAGGTTGTCGCTGACAGGGTTGTGAGACTTGGCGGCGAGGATGAAGTCGGTGGGGATCAGCTTGGTGCCTTGGTGAACGAGCTGGAAGAAGGAGTGCTGAGCGTTGGTGCAAGGCTCGCCGAAGAGGATGGGGCCTGACGGTTAGCTGGGGGGTCTCATGCGGGAGGTTATCCACTTACCAGTGGTGTACTTGGCAGAAGATCCATCAGAGGTAATGGTCTTTCCGTTGGACTCCATAGAAAGCTGCTGGAGGTAGGCAGGGAATCGGTGGAGGTATTGGTCGAAGCTATAATTGTTAGCTTGTAGATTCGCATAGTTCCGACTGACTTACGGAGCAACAAGGTGAGTCTGAGCCTGGAAAAAGTCAGAGTACCAGACACTCAAAAGACCACCAAGAAGAGGAATGTTGTCCTTAAGAGGAGTCTCACGGAAGTGCTTATCCATGGCATGAGCACCACTAAGGAACTTGTGGAAGTTGTCAAAGCCAACATAGAGAGCAATGCTCAGGCCAATGGCACTCCAGACAGAGTATCGGCCACCAACCCAGCTCTCAAAGCCAAACATGTTCTTGCTGTCAATACCAAACTTGGTGACCTCCTCCTCGTTGGTGGAGAGAGCAACAAAGTGCTTGGCGATGTCGCCCTTGTTGTCGGTCTTTTCGAGGAACCACTTCTTGGCTGTGTTGGCGTTGGTGGTGGTCTCTGCGGTGGTGAAGGTCTTGGAGGCGATGAGGAAGAGGGTGGTCTCGGGGTCAGAGTTCTTGAGGGCCTCGGCGATGTGGGTTCCGTCAATGTTGGAGACGAAGTGAAGGGTCATGTCGTCAGCGCCGTAGTGCTTGAGAGCTTCGGTGACCATGACAGGGCCGCTGGGGGGTGTTAGTCGGGCATTATCAGAAGCGCAGATGACTTACAGATCAGAACCACCAATACCAATGTTGATAATGGTAGTAAGCTTCTTGCCAGTATATCCCTTCCACTCTCCACTTCGAACCTGCTCAGAAAACTCCTTCATGTGCTCAAGAACCTCATTGACACCACCCTTTGTGTTCATGACATCAACACCATCAACCTTCATATCCCAACCACTGACATTTCGCAGAGCAGTGTGGTAGACGGCGCGACCCTCGGTGAAGTTGATCTTCTCACCAGCAAACATGGCATCGCGCTTCTTCTCAACACCAGCCTGCTCGGCGAGCTTGACGAGGAGATCGAGGGTCTCATCTGTGAGGAAGTTCTTGGAGAAGTCGAAGAGGATCTCGGAGGATACACCGTCGGAGGTGAAGGTTCGGGTGAAACGGTCGAATCGTTGGGGGTCGGAAGCGAATGCCTCCTTGAGGACGAAGGATTTGCCTACGCTGTCGCGATGGGCTTGGAGGTCAGACCAGGCGGGGAGAGTGTTTGCGGGGGCCATTTTGGGTGTTGTGTAGATATTGAGGGGGGCGAAAGGATGGAGGTGATGGAAAGGAGAGAAGAAATATCAGCTCAGAAAAGAGTGGGAGGGGAAATGAGGTTATGTCTTTGGATTGTCTTGGGTGCTTGTCTCATGGTAGAGCTCCGATGCCAATGGAGGGGGAGGGGAAAGAGCAGACAGCGGCATGGGCGGAGTGGGGGCATTCATCATCCCACTTCATCAGATCTATTCTTTCTTGTTCTATACAGTTTATTTAATTGATACTATCATGATACCACTTTAGACTACTACTGATTGTTATGATATGACATCTTTTTATCACTCATTCTGTCAATTCCTCTCAATTGTCATGTCCATCTCTCATTCAAATGCCAGCTAACCCCTCCAATGACAGCATGACGCTACGCCATGCTCTCCAAGCTAAAAAGCAGAGCTCCCTCTTCACAGCTTATAACTTAAAAGCCCCGCCTTACTTAACAATTGTTACCAAATTTACAAATCATCAAGGTTGGCTGACTGAACTTTTCCAAATCTTTTCGTCATGTCTCCATAATCATATTAGCCTCTTTATCCTGCGTCATATTCTCAGTGGAGGCTCTGTAGTCCAGGGTTTCCGGTTATGCCGCGCACTCGCCGTGGTTGTCCCGCATCACCTCCGTGTGAGACACCGAGGACAGCTTATTTATCGTGAGATTCTTCATGATCAGTGCCAGTAGATCCTAGCTGGAAAATCTGTACAGCTTTACGATAATGTCTCAGCAATAAGGAATAGAGTTTACAGAAACTGAACATAGGATACAGATATTAACCAACAACGTAGTAAACATCTGCTCCATGTCCTGACCGAGGTGACTCTCACCTTTCCCCCAACACCGGCAATCTCTCCGATCTCAGCCTCAATTAAGAGTTTTCCTTTCATTCAGCCTATAGCCTAGACTCATCAACAAGGGTTGTCATGATATCCCTCATCCATCATAAAACCCCCAACATTTTACGAAAAAGCCTCATGGAGCCCCAAAGCGTGATCCTAAGACTGAGCTGGTAATCTGGAGACCAGAAAAATTGAACTGGTGATCTTGGTATTGAACTTGGTACATGCTACAACTCGAAAAATCACGTCTTTCTCAATAGCTCACTTGGCCGAGTGGTTAAGGCGGCAGACTTAAGCTCTCAACTGCTGAGGATTCTGCTACATTTAATGTGCGCAGGTTCGAACCCTGCAGTGAGCATTGCTTTTTGTTTTTTGTCTGTTTGTTGTGTCTTGATTACGACTGTTTGCCAGTTGATGTGGTGTTGTGGCGAATACCGTTGGGAAGGTTATTAGAATCATACTACTGAATAGCGTTCAGCGGCGACATTCGAGCTTGAATGTGAAATCTGTTCAGTCATAGCTTTCGAGGTTCCAATAGGGTACAATCGCCTCTACAGGTCAATTGTCAAGGTGAGCTTGTGTTGGCGTCAGAGGACAATGAGAAACTTCAGTGAGCACCAAGGCATAAGAGCTCATTGTGTTTGGTGATGTTGCATCATAGTAATGTCGGAACAATGAGCATTGTCACGAAAGGGAGGTATCCATAAACAAAGAACGACACAGTCAACGGTACAGAGTCACAAAGAGACAGTCTACACTGACAGAATGACATATGCACAGAACTAACGAGTGTATCAAACTCCAACACGCCAAAGCAAGTAAAGGCTTCTTATCTACATTCATCCTCTAGGTTCACACCTCCTAGGTTGTGCTTATCATGGCTTACATGTGTTTCCCTCCCTCAACCGGCTCATTGACAAGACTAATACCATGTCCGAGTCAGCCAGTCCTGCTCGCTGTCTACCTTTATCTCTCTTCAAGCCAGCGATTTATCGGTTATCTGTCAAACTACCGACAAATGATGGATCCTTGACACTGCCGCCCGCATCTCCCAGTCCAGCGATCGGACGGTTGTAGCTGAATCCTTGGAATTGGTTCTGCATGGTTTGGGAGAGCATGGGGCCTTCGACGTAAGAATCTTGAGGGGCTTCGGATGTGAATTCAGGGTCAAAGTTGGCAGTGTCCAGAGCATCGGCCTAAAAATGTTAGCTGGGTTCAATTTGTGAGACTGGGAAGAAGGGTACATACCACGCTGGGCTTGAATGTAGGCTCGTACTTGCGCTGTAGAAGCTTCCTCCAGTCAATAGCATGGAAGAAAGGATGCGCCTTGATCTCAGCTGATCCATTGGCACCAAGTCGCTCCTCGGGGTTGCGGTTCAAAAGCTTCGTAAGAAGATCCTTAGCAGCTGGGGGAACCACATCAGAGAAGTGAAGAGGCTCTGATAGGATCTTGCGGTACATCTCGTTGGTGTTCTCATCGTAGAAAGGTGGCAGACCTGTCAACATCTCATACAGCAAAACACCAAGAGTCCACCAATCGACGGTCTTGTTGTAACCTTGACCCATCAACAACTCTGGAGCAAGATACTCGGGTGTGCCACAGAATGTGTTGGTTCGGTCCTCATCCTTCATATCAAGCTTACAGAGACCAAAGTCGCAAAGAGCGATATGACCTTGGTAATCCAGAAGAATGTTCTCGGGCTTAAGATCTCTGTAAATGACGCTGAAGCCGTGCAGACATTCCAAAGCGCACAGAAGCTCAGCAGTGTAAAAGCGGGATCGGTTGACGTCAAATCGGTGCTCCTTTTGCAAGTGGTGGAACAGCTCTCCTCCGTTGACAAAGGCGAGAACAAAGTAAAGCTTCTCCGGTGACTGGAAACTGAACTTGAGAGGTACGATAAAGGGGTTGTTGATCTGTGCCAGCACAGATCGCTCGGCGAGTGTATGGGCGACTTCGGATCGTGAAATGATGTGCGCCTTTCGGATTGTCTTGAGGGCGTAGATTCGGTTTGTGTCCTTCTTGCGTACCTGCATGACCTTGCCGAAACTGCCCTTACCGACAACCTTGAGTAGCTCAAAGTCTTCAATCTTGAGCTTACCTGCTCGAGTCTCGACATACTCAACACCAACCTTGATTCTACCAGTTCCATATTGCACATCAACCCACTCGGCGCCTTGGTGACCATTGCGCGCTGCGTGCTCAGCAGCAGCCTTCTCGCGGTCCTTCTTGCTGGCCTTGGGGTCCTCCACGTATTGCTGTCTCTCTTCGAATCGGGGGTTGATGCGGACAACACCAAGGAAAATATCCTGGCTTCGTCCGGATCCGGGTGGCGCATTCGGGTTGCGCATGTACAAATGAATGACGAGCTCTGTCACTCTTGACACATCGAACTTGTACTGGGTGTTTCCACCGGCCCACAGAGGGTTCTCAGGGTTTCCATCGACCGAGTTCACAAAGACCTGGACCTTGTCGAAATCGAGGAGGGCGTATGGCATGTACTTTCCAGAAATTCGGCCGTGGTTGGTGGGGATGCCGTTGAAGCCGCCAGCGGAAGAGTGTGGTCGGTTACTGCCGTTAACAAATGATCCGGCGACACGTTGTGAAGATCCTGGTCGAACAGAACCAGACATGCCAAGAGCGTTGGACGAAGACATCGATCCTTGGTGTGACGAGGCAAAAGCACTTCGGTGCTGCTCAGGAAGAGAAAATCCTTGACCTTCGTGGAGGGTAACAACGAGAATACCGGGCTTGGGGGGCTTAACAACAGGGGCCTGTGTCATGGCCTCAGAGGCAGCTGTTCAAGTCAGATACTGACTGTATTCCAGTCCAATTTGCTCACCTATGGCATTTTCCGTTGTAGGCGTAACAGCGCCGCTAGCCTGTCCATCCTTTTCCTTGTCGGTGATGGTTGAAGTAGAGGGGGATCGAGAGAAAGGGCTCAAGGATTGACCCAGATGGGTTTCCTTTAACTCTGATAGATGTTAGTGATGCGACAGATATCGGACATGTATGTAAACTTACTCTTGGTAAGCTTCCAAGACATTGTTGTTGATATCAACGAGGTATTTGATGGTTATAGTCAAGGATCGATAGCCAACGAGAGTTGCAAGGTCGAAGAGTCAAGCAACGAGTGTTCACTGCGCGCTGACAAACTCCTGATCAAGCAAGAGGCTGATGGCGTGGCAGAGTGTTCAACAAATGGATGATTTGTAACCCCGCATGCGTGGGAAGCGTAAACCGGCCGCTGTTTGTTTATATGGAAGGATCGCAAGTCGACGAGAAGAAAGGAGACTGTGCGCCGACTGGTTGGAAGGGAAAGAGGGTTCAAATTGAACAAAGATGGCAGAGGTTGAATATGAGGAGGCGAAGCACAAGAGCCCGAGACAAGACCAGCCGAGATATGAATGAGGTGGATACGGGGGATGGAAAGAAGGGGATTACTATGACATCCAAGGCCCATTGGGCGACAGCAGAAAGAGTGGATTTCCCGTGGGCAGCCCGCACTGTGAGCTAGGGTCGCTGGTAGTGCTGTTCTGGGTGCTGGAAACACAGTGTCTCAGTCTGCGACACAGGAGCTCAGACTGTGGAGATGGTCTGGAGTAATCCCGTAAGGTCGATTTCAAGCCACAGCCACGGGCTCTAGCTTTGTTGATCAGCTAGAGAATGAGCCTAGAGCGAGGTCCAGCCAAATAATCCATAACATAAGGGGTAAATGAGGAGAAGCGAGACTAGTTCATAAACAATGCCATTAATGCCCAAAGCAGCTGAGCAGCCGGCAGCCAGAGAGCGTCAATTGGTGTACAGTGTTGATTGATGGTTGATGTGAAGCAGCCAACTTGTTGTACAGCCACACTTTTCATCATGTACGAAGACGACGCGTGTCGAGATATCTTGGCTGAGTTATGTGGAGGATCTATAAACAGAATCAGAATATTTTTGGTTAATTCTGCACATGGGTAAATGTTTGTCTAAGGGCGGTCGAAACTCATCTTCACATGGCCTAAACGTTTATGAGCTGGAGATATGCAAGTGATGCTGTAATAAGACGGTACGGCGTATCAACAATTGACCTCACTCAAACGACTCAACCACGGAAATCAGATAAGGAGAAAAAGTGTACAAAGATATTATGTAGAAACAACTCAATTCATGTCGGCAAGCACCCAATACTCAATATCATGATATCTTATTCAGTTCTGTGACTACCTCAATCAACTACCCTACAACCCCCTTTTCTGGAGCATCCCTGATAAGAAGGGATAAGGAGGTGGAGCCTTACACTTCAGGCCAACACCACACCCATGGCCAGCCTGGCAAGAGCCGCAGGACACATTTTGGAGAGCTCGAAATCAATATACACGAGCTTAAGCTTTGTCAATTCAAACATCACGATTGATGATTAGCGGTTGACCCTCTGTTTTTCTGTTAAATACTCCCCCAAACTCTATGCACTTGCGACCACTGTCATCCCGCATGGTAGCCTCCTTCAGGGATTCTTAACTTCGACCCCACTACCTCGATATCACCGCCCTTGCTGGACAGCTTGCAACTTCAACTGCGCAACGCGACAGCGACGACACACGACAAGATGAAGTTAGACGTCAAGGTCAGTTTGGGGATGTGTTGAATGCGCCCGACGATTAGCGTCATGCTATTCTGTCAGCGAGCGTACTCAATATCTGCGACGGCAGCTTGACTTCTGCGATCTGAGCTGACACGTTTCGCAATACAGCGCCAGCTCTACGCTCGCAGTGAGCGAGTCAAGGGCATTGACTTTCATCCTCACGAGCCATGGATTCTCACAACCCTCTACAGCGGTATGTCGACCTCGCAGCTCAAAATCCAATGCTGACAGTATAGGCCACGTCTACATCTGGTCCCACGAAACCCAACAGATCGTCAAGACCTTTGAGCTCACCGATGTCCCCGTTCGCGCCGGTCGATTCATCGCCAGGAAAAACTGGATTGTCTGCGGTTCCGATGATTTCCAACTACGAGTCTACAACTACAACACCTCCGAGAAGATCACCTCTTTCGAGGCGCACCCCGACTACATTCGAGCTATCGCCGTTCACCCCACACAGCCGTTCGTTTTGACTGCCTCCGATGACATGACCATCAAGCTTTGGGATTGGGAGAAGGGTTGGAAGTGTGTGCAGGTCTTTGAGGGTCATGGTCATTATGTCATGGGTTTGGCCATTAACCCCAAGGATACAAACACCTTTGCTTCGGCTTGTCTTGACCGAACTGTCAAGATCTGGAGTCTTGGTTCTTCTACTCCCAACTTCACCCTCGAGGCTCATGAGACCAAGGGTGTTAACCACGTCGATTACTACCCTCACTCCGACAAGCCTTACCTCCTCACCACATCTGACGACCGAACTGTCAAGATTTGGGATTACACCACAAAGTCCCTGATCGCTACCCTCGAAGGCCACACCAACAACGTTTCGTTTGCCTGCTATCACCCCGAATTGCCCGTTATCATTTCCGGTTCCGAGGACGGTACGATAAGAATATGGCACGCCAACACCTACCGATTCGAGCAATCCCTCAACTATAGTCTAGAGCGAGCTTGGTGTGTCTCGTATCAAAAGGGCAAGCAGGGTGTTGCGGTTGGTTTCGATGATGGTGCTGTTGTTGTCAAGCTTGGTCGTGAGGAGCCTGCTGTGTCTATGGATGCGTCCGGCAAGCTCATTTGGGCCCGACACAACGAGGTTGTCTCTTCAATCATCAAGGGAGGAGGTATGTACCCAGATGCACTGACGCTGGACACCGCTAACAAGACAGATGCCTCTATCAAGGACAACGAACCGATCTCCCTCCCCACTAAGGATCTCGGCACCTGCGAAGTCTACCCCCAAACGCTCATCCACTCCCCTAACGGTCGTTTCGTCGCTGTCTGTGGTGATGGTGAATACATCATCTACACTGCCCTCGCCTGGCGAAACAAGGCTTTCGGTTCAGCACTTGACTTTGTCTGGGCTTCCAAGGAGAACAGCAACGACTTTGCTATCCGAGAGTCAGCCATGAGCGTCAAGATCTTCAAGAACTTTGTCGAGAAGAGCGGCGGCCTTGATGTTGGATTCCAGGCTGAGAGACTCCATGGCGGTGTTCTTCTCGGCGTTACAGGCCAAGGTGGTGTCTCTTTCTTTGATTGGGCTACTGGTGGTCTTGTTCGAAGAATCGAGGTTGAGCCTAAGCAGGTCTACTGGTCCGATAGCGGAGAGCTTGTGGCAATTGCTTGTGAGGATACCTTTTACGTTCTGCGATTCTCTCGCGAGAACTATGTTGAGGCTGTCCAGTCCGGACAAGTTGAGGAGGATGGTGTTGAGGCTGCCTTTGAGGTCATCACTGACATTAGCGAGTCGTATGTTCCCCGTTCCCCTTAATCTGCCCTGCTAACGATATAGTGTCCGAACTGGCGAATGGATCGGCGACTGCTTCATCTACACCAACAGCACCAACCGACTCAACTACCTCGTCGGCGACCAGACCTACACCGTCTCCCACTTCGACAAGCCCCAATACATCCTGGGCTACATTCAGCGCGATTCTCGAATTTACCTTGCCGACAAGGATGTCAACGTCACTTCCTTTGGTCTGTCTCTTCCCGTTCTCGAGTACCAGACTCTTGTCCTCCGAGAGGATATGGAGACAGCCGCTGAGCTGCTACCAACAATTCCCCACGACCAACTCAACAAGATTGCGCGATTCTTGGAAGGTCAAGGTCACAAGGAGCTTGCCTTGGAGGTTGCGACAGATCCTGAGCACAAGTTTGAGCTCGCTTTGGCTTTGAATGAACTTGCCATTGCGCTGGATCTTGCTCGTGAGGCTGATGCCGACCACAAGTGGAAGACTGTTGGTGATGCTGCTCTATCAGCTTGGGATGTCGCTCTTGCTGCTGAGTGCTTCACCCATGCCAAGGATCTCGGATCTCTGCTGCTTCTCCACTCATCAACAGGCGACCGCGATGGCCTCGCTGCCCTCGCCGCTCAAGCACAAGAAGCCGGCTCTCACAACGTCGCCTTCTCATGCCAATGGCTTCTCGGCAACATCGAGGCCTGCACAAAGATCCTCACCGAAACAGGCCGTCTCGCCGAAGCAGTTCTCTTCTCCCAAACCTACCAGCCCAGCCTCACTGTACCGGTAGTGAACGAGTGGAAGGAGAACTTGGAGAAGAACAAGAAGGCCAGGGTGGCCAAGTTGATCGGTGTTCCCGGTGAGGACGACGAGCTCTTCCCTGAGTGGGATGAGTGGCTTAAGCTTGAGAAGGAGGGTGGCGTGAGTGTGGCAGAGCCCGTTAATGGACAGAAGGCTGAGAGTGAGCCGGAAGCTGAGGATGAAGAGAGTGAGGAGGATGAGGAGTAGAATGTGATATGTGCTTTTTATGCTTAGATGGCTGGTGTAGAAAAGGTTTGGTCATTTCGTCAGGGTTGCTATGGCATCAATGAGTATAATGAAAAGAAACATGGCAGTTATTTGTGATGTGTGAAGTCGTGAGGTTACTGCTGTGAGGTCTTGTGGCATTAATGACAGGGCTGTATTGATGGACGGGGGTTCAGACGTGTATTTGTGAGGTGGCTTTATTGAGGCAAGCCTCAACTGGACCCCGAAATGGCGTTCAGCTCAGTGGTCAAGCTTGATGTCAGGGCCTGATGCTTGGTTGAAGCTGTACAAGCTGAAGATGAGGCTGAGAGATGCCAGTGTTACTGTGCCGTAGACTTGCAGCTTCGGTCACTTCGTGTAAGTCAACCGACATTTACAAACTCCAAAGAATGAATGACCTTGCGATCGTTTTATTTAATCCCCATCATCAAAAAGGATGATAACTGACTGCTCACCCCCACCACCAGCTCTCCTCAACCCCAAGCCACCTAATACTGCCAACCCTTGGGACTCCCTCCAGGACACCCAGGCGTTCCATACACACCACCCACAATCCAAAGAATCATATCAACGAACGACCAGAGTCCCAAACCCCCAACCGTGAGTAGTTTGAACACGGCGAGAGGCCAGTGATGAGCGTAGAATTGATCAACACCGAGAGTTCCGAAAAGGAGGGAGAGAATCATGGCGGTGCGTTCTTGGCGGTAGCATTTCTCTGTGAGGGGACGTTCGGAGAAACCGCCCCAGCTTCGGGTGTGGAGGGAGGGTTGTTGTTCTGATGGTGTTAGTGAGTGATGATGGCAGAGGAGAGAAGAAGTGATGGAGAGGGATAGACGAGGAAGAGGGAGACGAACCGTCGTGAAAGTAGAGAAGAGCGCTTCCGATTGTGATGATGAAGACGTAGCTTAGCATGATGACCTTCCACTTTCGAGTTACGAAGGAGATGCCGTTCGTGAGCCCGCGGCCGAGCTTGTCGGCGATGGTGAGTTTCGCGTCCATGGTTGAAGTTGTAAAGTGAGAGAACCAGATCGAGCAGAGAGAGGTACGGTATCGCCTTTATGAATGACGACAGAGACAGACCAGCTGATATTTGAGCTTTGAGGAGGGAGCTCTTTGTGACAGGTCTCCATATTCTTTGTCTATCCCGTGTCGCGGCGTTTGGTGGGAGTGAATAAGTGTCTTGGCGTTGAGGGTACGGATGACAGTGAAAGTGATGGACTGTGTAAACGCTTTGCTACTTGTTTGTTAGTACATATTGTTTGGCAGACAGTGAGTTGAGTGTTGATGAGTCAAAGTAGTCAAACAAAGAATGGTAATAGTGGGAATAAGCTTGGACTATAGTGAGACCAAACCAATGGATATGGCGTTACACTCAAACAGTTGGTTGATGGACATAGATTAGACTGGATGTTATGACTACATTGAACCAACGTTCATGACCATGTTTAGATGATGACATTTAGACGAGGTTTATGAAGGAGAAATGTCTTGTATTAAAAGAAGATAAACTTAAATCTCATAGATAGCCAACCACGTCTCCTCATCGAAGGACTCTTACAGAGCAGCGACGACAACACCGGCAACAGCAGCAGCAGCGTAGATGAAACCACCCTCACGAGCAGCACCGTTGGTCTCAACGGCAGCAGCAGACGAAGTAGGAGTAGAAGCCTCACCCTCAGCAGAAGTCTCCTCCCCAGCAGCAGCAGCAGTGGTCTTGTCACCAGAAGCAGCGGTAGTCTTCTCAGGCTTCTCAGCAGTGGTAGTAGCATCCTCAGAACCACCCTTTCCGCCAAGAGCAGCAGTAGCGCAGACAGGAACAGCAGTAGCATACTGGCTCAGCTCAGGGCACTCAGACAGCGCACTCTTGATATCGTCCTCGTTCTTGCTGTACCAGGACAGAATCTGGGAGCTGTAGCTGGCGTAGTCCTTGGAGAGAGAGGCAGGGGTGCTGAAGGAGCAGGGGTCCGTTTGGGGGTTTTCGGTCAGGTCGGAGACGATGGCGGGAGGAGGGGTGGGGAGCGTCTTGTAGACGTCGAGGATGGCGGTTTGGCATTCTCCTGTGATGCCGCCGACGGCGGGGGCGGTTGCGCGGGGAGCGAGGAGATCGCGCTTCATGAGCGGGTGGGCCATGAAGTTGGCGCTCACGGCGGTGGCCAGGAGGGAGGTGAGGATGATGGACTGCATTTTGAAGATGTCTGAGGTTGAGATAGACTGGAGATGGACTGAAGATAAAGTGGTGATGAAGATGAAGAAGGGAGAGACAGGCAACGCAGAGGGATCAAGCCATCCTTTAATAGTTTATATTCCCCAGTAAATGACCTCTTTCTAGTACCGAAGCTAGTGTGATTTCATTTCCCACTCACCGCCTGAAGGATTCACCATGTCTCGCCAAATTGTGATATTAGTTATGGTCTGGTCCATTTGCCGTGATCCAGTCATGAATCAGCCCTACAGCACACTCAGGGGTAACGTTCAGTCAAAGCCTTAGCTGAAAAAATAGCGTACGCACTGACCAATTATATCCACCCAACCTCGTTATGGTGTAGGCAGATTCTGGGGCTGAAGGCTTGGCGTGCGTTTGGTGTGGAGAGTGTTTACATCAAGCTGAGTCTGAGCGTCGATGAAGCGATTGCCGTGGAATGTAGTATTCGTATTGAACGCGAAAGAACGCTGTACAGAGTTGAACTCTGAGAATAGACTTTGAGGGAGAGAGCTGAAAGAGGGATTGACAGAGGGCAGAGAGTGCCTTGTCAAATGACCAATATAAACAAGCTTCCGCTAAATTAAGCTTCACGTTCGTGGCTTGAATGGCTTGCCCCTGAAATTAACACGAAAATTAATCACAACGCTCTAAACTCCAGCCAAGAATCGGCATAATTCCTTCCGAGCATTTGCCATTAGAACTGATGTCAATATTGTAGATCAATGGAGACCGGTGGTTTACTCGGGAAGAATATTACATCCTTCTCATCCTCCTCCACCAAGTCTCCATATACACATTCAATTAGGTACATATCAGATACTCCAATACACAGGCTAATTGCACGTCCCAAAATCTCCCTGGCATCCAGTCCCACAGTGATCACTTGTACTCCCACACCATCCCGCCCTCGAACAACATCCCCATCCACTCTCCGTACACCTCGCCCCCCCATGCGCAGCTCCACATCTCCCCGGCGCCGCTGGCTCAGGCGTATCTCTACACGTCCCGAAGACAGGCTGACAGCCTCTTCCGCAGTGATCACTTGTCCCGCCGCACCAGCCGTTCTGCGAACAGCATGTCTCGCCGTTGGGTTCGCCGCGACATGTTGCGCCGCCGTGTCGTGAGCCGCAGCGGCCGTTTGTTGTGGCGGGGAATGTGGGCGATGATGAGGAGGATGTTGTGGGGGAGGAAGAAGACGAAACGGTGCGGTACCAGTTTGAGGTGGGGTCTTGGAGGCATTGGCCTACTGTTACGGCGGTGAAGTTGTTGCGGCGGATGGAGCGGAGCATGTATTCTGTTAGGTTGTAAACAGTCTGATACACGGGATCATGCTCGATGTGAAGCCATTTGTTCGTCGCCGGACTTCTACCCTCGACGGTATTATCCCATATTTGTTTAGATGTACTTATCATGTTCGGACTATCGTGTAGATATCCTTCTGTATCCAGATTAAAGTACGTAATATGATATCCCAGCTCATTCAACCATGCATCAGTCGTAGAATTGCTGGCAGAGTAGGGAGGACGCATGTAAGTGGGAAAATAACCGAGAATATCAGCAAAGGCAATTTCGTTGTAAATCATCTGGTTCCAGAATTTAGAGCGGCTCAACGTTGTGAGACGTTGATGGGACCATGTGTGACTGGCGATTTGATGGCCGTCTCGAATCATGCGCCGAATAAGACCTGGCCATGGTGTATCGGGGTCATTGATGGCGCCTTTTCCGAGGTTGCGACCGGTGATGTAGAATGTTGCTTTAGCATTGTAGCGCTGGGACTATTAGAGGGATACTGCATAATTGAGTTAGTGACTTACCTGGAGGAGATCGAGAAGATCTTCGGTGTAAGTATACGGTCCATCATCGTACGTCAATGCAATGTCGCCGTTGCGGTTACACCGATAAATAGCTTGACCATAGGGAATACTTCCGACTTTCGGACGAGCAACGTTTGTTGTATCAGGGCCATTTGGACGAACGTTTGCGTCGCAGCCAGGCCCATACTCGATCTGACACGAAGGAGCAGAGCAGTAAAGATATCCAGTTCCGCACCATCTTTGAAAGTCAGTACGCAATTGAAGAAGAGGTTGAGTGACTTACCCAGCGCTGGAACAGCATTCATTTCGTCCGCAGACTGTTCCAAACCCCGTTCCACATCGTCCAGCTTGTCGTTTCTCAAGAGCACGGCTGAACATTGTATTCCACGGAGAGGCGATGACGAAACTTGCCAGAAAGGCGAGGAGGAGAGTAATTGACTTCATAATGAGGGTTAAACGAATGACTGTAACGAGCGGATGCCTTCTAGGCCATTTGGTGATCCAGCATTGAATGACAGACATATCTTATATACCCATTTCATCGGCATACTGCTCGACAGAATGACTGCTTGAGGTCCGCGAGTTTGAGGCGTAAGCCATCTTAACTTTGGTGTAGCACCAATGCCACTGCAAAAAAGATTAAGGTTGGCTGATGAGACCAATATATTAACAGATATTTTGAGGCCCTTCAATAGCGCAAGCCACAAAGAAAGGATCATCCTTAATGTTAACTTTAAATAACAACAGTTTGGGTGTTCTTGGGGGAAATCTCGTACTCTTAGATGAGAACCTTATCAACACGTGCCACAATGGCTTACGAACCACATGCTGTGCGAGAAACGGTATCTTCGGAGGTTTTTTGTATGCAGAGAATACGAGATAGCCTGTTGATGCGACCGTTGATCTGTGGAAGGGATTGGTTGAGAGGGGAAGGGCTAGGGACAATTGGGAGAGGGGACATCTTGATGACATGTAGACGATAATGATGCGATAATGATGAACTGGGGAGATGGTAGACTGGAAGAAATGCCCCGAGGGCGAGAGATGGGTTAAGAGATTGGGGTTGGACAAAGTAGGCGAGAGGATAAGCTTGTTCCTTGCAGTGTGATGAGATGAGATGACGTGTCTTGCAGCGGGACGACATTCTTGAGGGGGATGATTGGTGATCACCTCAGAGATGCAGGTACGTGTTGGATATCACAAGAATTGATCAGTTCTTGGCCGTTTCAGCTGAGAAGAATCTGGCAGGCATAGATGGACTTGCGGTCAAGGGTCAGGGATTGAATGATTGCTGGTGGTCAATTGTGTTTGAGTCTGTTTCTGTCCACGTCAAATGCAGCTTCGGCCGCTTCAATCAGAAGATGAGAAGAACCTGGGTTTGGTATCCAGCACTGACGATCTCTGGGTTTCGAGATGGATGCAGGCGGTTCGGAAGGGTCTGATTGGGCATAACAATTGACCAATTCATGCAATCATGCCCAGAACAACCTCATTTGGACCTGTAAAAAGTATACGAAGAGAACCCGACTTCACAGAGCATCTAATAATCTTTGATCAAGATTGATCAATTCACGACATGTTCACAGAGGACCAGAAAATTAAACAAATTGCCCCAGGCCAGATCAATTACCATATTATGACATTATATACAACTTTTACATACTTTTGTCTTTTCTAAGCAGAGGCGGAAGTGCGCTCAGCAGCCTCACCAGGCTTCTCATCCTCAACCAAGTTCTGCTGATCGGTGAGCTTGGGGTTACGCAAGCACAGCGAGAAAGCGATAAGAGGAACACAAAGACAAATACCAGTGATGGTAAGCAGGCGCTGAACGTGCTTGTACGCATCAATCATGGCATCGCGCTCATCAGAACCAACAGGGAAGTCGAGAATGGCAGAGAGAGGCTGGGAATAAGCATACACCGCGAGGGTCTCGTTTCCAAAGCTGGAGAAACTCTGGGCAAGTCGCACAGGAAGAACTTGGGTCCAGATGGCACCGGAGACGGCGTTTCCAAAGGCCGAGCCGACCTGGTATAGCGCGAGGTACAGACCTGTCATGACGGCGAGTCGCTCGTGGGTAACGTAGGCTTGGAGCGAGGCTTGCGCGGGGTATGGGAACATACCACCCGCGATACCGAGGAGAATCTGTGCGCCAATTACACCAGATTTGTTATCGGAGCTGGGATCGCCGCGGTATCGGATGAGAAGACCGAATGCGACGAGGAAAAGACATGTTCCTGATACGATGAAGACCTTGAAGCGGCGCACTTTGTACACAATAAGACCGAGAATTGTGCCGGTGATGACACTCGCGAAGGAGTAGAGGGACTGCACTCGTGTAGCGGCCTTGATGCTGAAGTTGAAGGAGACTTGGAGAACGGTGTAGAGATAGTCGCCCTGCATTGTCCAGGCAAAGTTGAGCATGCATGCGATTCCCATGGGAGCCCAGACGGAGCGGTCTTTCATGTGGTGGAAGGGCACCAGGGGGTGAGGAGCGCGGAGTTCCCAGATGACGAAGACGGGAATGCAGACGAAGCCGATGACGAGGGGGGCTACGACTTGAGGGTCTGACCATTTGCTCTCGAAACCTCCTGCGATGGTGAGAGGGACGAGAAGAAGGGCGAAGACGGCGATGAGGAGGATTACGCCGATGATGTCGAGAAGCCAGAATAGTTCAACGGTGAAACTCTTGAGACCGAGCTGTTGGAATGAAGAGCGGTAGCCGACGAGATGGCCTTGCTTCTTTGCGCGATGGCCAACGACAAGAAGGCTGATGATGAGAGGGAGCGCGCAGACGGGGTAGATGATGCACCACATGCCGATTCCCCATCGCCAAGTCGTGACTCCAAGTACTGCCTCTGTGATATCGCCACTGACCCAAGTATTGATGATGAAGGGTAGAGCGGGGATGTAACTAAAGAACAGGCGCGATCGCACAGACGTAATATCTCCAATGATGACCTCAACCAGCAGAATAACCATGGTATACCCAATCTGGTAAATAACAGCACCAGCAGAATACGTATCAAGATTCTGCGCCGCAGCCTCAATAACAGTTCCGATAGTATAAAAAAACACAGAAATGCAGATAAGTTCCACACGACCGAAAACATCTGCGATTTTTCCAGCAGTAGGTTGTGCAGCAGCTGCGATGACGGCGCGGAGGGTATTAACGGAGGATTGGAGGGAGTGTTCCTCGAAGCTGTTGAGCGCGGAGGGCTGGTAGGCGTAGCGCACGGTGCCGTCGAGACCGTAGGCGTAGGCGATGAGGAAGACGCCGAAGAAGATGAAGATGCGGTCGGTGAGGGTGATGACCTCGGACATGGCTTTGATGCGCTGGACACCGGGGGACGTTATGTCCCGGACGGCGTCGGCGGCTGAAGAGGGGACTTCATGGCCGTGGTCGTTGTCGGGGGTTTTCTCTGGGGAAGACATGATGCCTCAGTAGATTGTTGATCTCATGCAGAGAATGCACAGAGAGGAGATCATGGGGGGAGATGGGTGGTTTATATGATTCAGAGAGAGAGATCCACTCAGATTGATTAGATAACTTTAACGTGCTGGGCTCCTACCGAGTGAAGACTTTTCGGAGGATCTGATAGGGAGGGGCGTCATGCGAGTTTGTGAGCCACTGATGCGCTCGCTATATTAGTGTCGTCCGTAGCGTGCAGTGACGGGGATTTTTGGCGATGATGGTGGCGGAAGATGATGTCGACTCAGAAGCACTCGATTGCATGTATTTTCATACCACTATTACTGTATTTGAGAGCATTGTGAAGTTCACCCGTGTCAAGTGAGTTTTTGATCTTCAACTCGATAAACTTTCGTATAAACACAGAGTTCAAATTGATTAGCGACTCTTGTGTCTTGGCGTTAGTCAAGTCAGCCGAGGATAACAAAATCCACTGATCCACAAACATATTTCCCTTCTCTGTCTGTCTCTCGAGGACAAGGATGTTAAACAGCTGCCTGCGGTTTCGCCGATGCATCCCCCAAAAGGTAGGGATCTTCAACCCTCGGAGCTGTCCGCCCATCTCAGAATGCAACGTCGCTCTGATCCACAAAATCCTTCTACGAATGAAGGGTTAAAAATCTGATAGTGCACCGGATGACGCGGATATAAACCGCAACGGGTTAAGGGACTGATTGATAACATGCCACTTGAGACTTCGTGTCTTGGCTGGTAATTCGAGGGTCCAATTATAAGAAGCTGTGCGTATCCTAAGCTTCTTGGTGACCGGATGAGTTCCTCTTTGGGATATCATTCCACACCGTCGGGTCCCGAAAGCCTTGGCGGATATAAAATTTTTTTTGATAGAATATCCACAAAGTTTGGTCTAGAAGGGATCTAGGGAACGGGCTATCGGAGATTAGGAGGTTTAGACACGCGACTTTATGTCAAGAAGAGCCGCGGCTGAGGTAAATCGCCGGTCGAGGGTATCGGAAGAGAACGTGGGATGAAGAGACAATGTGTCAGTGGGATTGATCTGATAACGTCTCATTGCGATTACTGTGGCATTGAATGTGCATCAACCCACTTGGCCGTCGATCTCAGATGCATGACTACCTTTACATCCACTTGATCCTTCGATTTATTGTTCTTGCGACATGGGATGATGTCGGTGCCTCAACTGAACTAGTCTTGGACGTTGGGTAATAAGTTTCTTGGCATGAAGCATTGGGTTTTTTTACTCAAGCCACTAGACACAGTCTCAGGTTAAAACATTCCAGCAGGCCTTTTAGCGTGGGTTTATTGTCTAATCTTATCTGATCCATCAATCATGTTCGCCGATCGGTATTGGGTTTATGCGATATGTCTTGGCCGTAGAGCTATTGGCTTGGGCTCAATTTTTTTTGGAAGAAAATTCTGTCTAGCTTGCCACAAGTCTCTTGGCTAAAGAAAGCTCTCTGTTCGCAATGGGTGAGGCCTTGTGCCAATGTAGGCTACTCATTTTGGGTGACACTGTACGACTGCAATCATAAACTGCCAAATCCAAGCAACATGTGGTATTTGACACTGTGCGTTGTTGTCAATCAGAATGCCAAGCATCACAAGAGATGCCAGTAGAGACAAATTGTGTGCAATTTGACACAAGTTACATTAAAATCATTTGAGCCAAATCTTTGAGATACAAACAAGAACAGCTATCATACCTACCAATAAGTTTGTCGAAACAAACTATGAACAAGCTTCCCTTCAATCAATGATGCGAGCAAAGAAGTTGTATCCTTTTGTTGCTTCCTCATCAAGACCCAAAGCCCAACACATGAGATTGCATCTGAGCTCACTTTGTGATGTTTGTTTCCTCTCTACGAAAAACATTGTGTCAAGCTTGAAAACGAACCATGCTTCTGCATAGACAGCAATCCTTTCATGGATTTGCCACGCTTGAGATTGTATTTGCTCCAGGTTGAAATGGAAGGATTCTGGCAAACGCAAAGTAAGCAGAACAACGTGTTTGAGATGTCGATGGAACAGCAAATATCATCCAACTGAAAAGTTTGTTTGAGGTGAAGCTTTCAGATCAATCACCAACTTCTATAACATGGATTTTGCTGTTTCCTGATCATGAAAAGCGATTATACAGCAGAACAATCAAATGCCAATCTGCCTTTTGCTTCCGGGTAACCCGTCTGTCACTCAAGAAATCATTGTGATGGTGTGCCGAGAAAGGTCACAGTGACTCTTGCTACCCCGCTTCGACATATGAAGAAACACTGGACTGAGATCGAACGCAAGTCAGATCCTGAGCTCGATCCTTCCAAGTTCCGCTTGTGGGCTGATGCACTCTGCATCAACCAAGATGATCTCACCGAGAGATTGCATCAAGTTAGCATGATGGCGGATATCTATTCTTCAGCAGACATGGTTTTGGCTTGGCTTTCTTCAAACGATGACGATGTTATTAAAGCATTCGACGCTTTCGAACGGATAGTCCAAGTCGCCGAAGGAAAGTTTGGAACGACCAACCTTATGGGTCTTACAGAAATAGAATTTTGTAAGCTTTTCTTTGACGGAGTCTCTTAGGAGCCTAACCAGTTAGGCTGGCTCTTTCCACATGGCTCTACTCTTTTTACTCTTTTAGATAGACTAAACCATGGTCTTATTTTCGACGGACCTTATGGTGCCATATTCAATTTCTGTCAACTCAAGTTTTGGAATAGAGTGTGGATTCATCAGGAGGTCATCCTTGCAAAGAAGCTGTACTTTCTATCTCCATCTCGCTACCTACAGCATTCGTCATGTTTCGTGGCATTAATCGGACTAGTGAACCACATGCAACACATGACTGATACGAGCCAGGAGTCTGCACAGCGGTTCAATATTAGCGGGTTAAAGTTCGGTTTCACTAAAATCTCGTACCTCTTCTTCACGCGCTTTGTATTTCGAGGACTCATCGATGCCGATAGAATACGCGGGTATGGTATGTGGTATTTGAACTTGTACTTCTCTCTAGATTCCGAGGCTTCCAATGATTTGGACTATGTCTATGGCCTCTTGGCTGTAACCAAGTCGCCAATCACACCCGGCTATACCAAGTCCATTCGTCAGGTGAATCTGGAGTTCATGGTATGGGCTTTATCTTGTTGGAAATCAGTACAAAAGAATGCAAGGGAGGAGAATTGGGAGACTAGATACAAAGACGAATGGCGTTTTAGAATCCCCAATTTCTTGAACTGTCGTTCTGTTGGTCTCAAACGTCTATACGGTCTACCAAGCTGGGCTCCCGTGTTCTCAAAGACCGATAGACGAAAGCGAATTGCACCAGACCCTATGGAGTATCATTGCGCACATAGAACAGTACCTGAGCTACTCAACCGTCTGCCTATAGACATTGTCGGCGATAGCTTATGGGTCAAGGGGGTCAAGGTCCAGGCTGTAAAGACTGTCTACGAAGAGCCTGTGTCTTACGAACTCATGTCAACCGGTCTACAAAAATGCATCATGACTCTTACACAGTCGCCACAGGATATATATCCCACTGGCAAAAGTGTCTTGGAGGTACTATGCTGCACCTTCCTCCGAAAAGAGGCTTATGAAAACTATGCTTTCGACGTAGGCCTTTGCATAGGCTATTCACTATACCCCGGAGATCGAGTTCCACAGAGCGAATGGAGCAGGCAATGGTCTCAGAAACCCTACGTAGGCGCGGTACTATCCGAGTGGGCGCTTAAGGCAAATATTTATCAAGGCAGCAAGCTATTCACAACCGAGGATGGCTATATAGGCACGATGCCAAACGATGTTTTACCTGGAGATGTGGTTTGTGCTCTTGCAGGCTCTAGCGAGCTTGCAGTCCTCCGCCCTGAGGATGACCACTACCTTTTTGTTGGATGTTGCTTTATGATAGGTCTGATGAGTGGCGAGATCTCGGAGTTTCTGGCGTCAGGGAAAGCCAAGATTGAGACCATTGAAATCCGATAATCGTGGGTGCTTGGAGATTTCATAGTAGTTTAGACAGACTGAATACAAACTCTTTCTTGAGAGCTATTGAATTGTGACAGAACAGATTTCAGGTTATATACAATGAAAATATTTACAAAAGACGAAAAGACTAGCCAGCTAATCTGCACTGCAGGCAGATTATTTGACAGAGAGACTGTAGGCAGAGGTAGAGAAGACACAGTTGGAACCTGACACGTTAGCTTCAGAACAAAGACACACATGGGACAACACTTACCGACGAAGGGCTCAGTACCGGCCTGGAAGCTAGTGGCGACATAGCTGCTAGGAACACCCTGGTTCTTGGTAAGGTATGTAAGGAAAGGAAGAAGATCGCCCTCGAAGTTGCCCTGGTTCTTGGTAGCAACGAAAGAGTAAACAGTAGTATCGCCGTTAGGTCCTCGGAAGAGCTTCCACTGAGCACCGTTGATGGTGAGCGTCGCAAGGGGAGTAGATCCAGAGTCGGAGATAGGGCCAGCGCCGCCATAGCTTCCAACCCAGATCATGATCTCGTACTTGTTAGCGGCACCGACGGAGGGAGCAAGCCAGAGATCGTAGGATACATCGGAAACCATGTTGGTTCCGCTGTAGCGCCATGTCCACTTTGTAGGAATGGACTTGATAGCTGAGACTTTCTTGTTGATGTTCTCGAGAGCGACGTTGGAGTAGCTCTTGACGTGGATGTTTCCACCGGCCCAGCTCCATTTAGTAGACCACGAGAATGATCCGCTCTTGTAAGAGTTGAAGGTAGTGCATTGAGAACCAGATGTAGCTTGGCCGCTTCCCCAGTTGTTGTGGTAAACGGTGTATCCGGCAGTTTGGAGGGACCCGAAAGCATCACACCAGGTAGTAGCTCGTTTATCAAGGGTCTTTGAAGGTGTAGTAGGCGTAGCTGAGACAACAGCCAAAAGGGCAGAAATAGCAGTGAAGAACTTCATGGTGAAAGGAATGTGAAACTGTAGGGCTGAATGAATGAATTGTAGATAAAGTGAGGAGTAGAAAGAGCCTTGGCGGCTTCTTTATAATGTTTCTCAAAAAAGTATCCGTGCTTCGGAGATTGGCTGTGTGTTTGACCTGAAACTCCTATTCGGACGATATGATCATATCTGGTAAGTTATAGCCCCTTTGAGTGCCGACTACCGAATGACCTAGTCAAAAGTTCCACCAATCACGACTAGAGGCTAATTCTCCCAGCAATAGAAGTGAAGCCGCGTATTCTAGAATAACCATCTCGTTTACAAGGATAAGAACGATTGGATCAGAGCTGTGTTGAATTAAGTAAGTTTCGGAGGTTCGGAGCATGGAAGGGAGAGAATTTCCTTTTTTATTTATATAGGTAGGCTACAGGCATTACAAAGTAATAGCGTGATATGGTGTCTCTAGGTCATACTAAAATCCCGGCCCACTTCTTCCGTTTACTTTCCTGCTCTATTCATTGGAGCTGATATCTATGTTTATCGTGTCCTCACTACCTGTGTTAGCACCCTAAAGTTTAACCTTATGGCCAGCAGTCATCTATGTAGATATCTATGTTATTTATAGCACTGCCAGTCTGTACTTGGCCGAGATATATGCTAGCTTTTCTCTATAATCTAAACCCAGGCTTCACAGAACGCCGAGTTTAAGGACAATACAATACTGACCACCAGCCCCAAACCAAATGACTGTCTTCCATGCTTCCAGTAAATTGAGGCAGAAGTCCCTCTATATCGCCCTGTACCAATTTCCAAATTTCAATACTATGGATAATCTTTGCAACGTGACATCGGAGAGCTTACCGATGAGTTGCACTGACCCATCACTCGTTGTAATATTCTTTGCCCTTGTTTAACCTCCGTCCTCTACTGTTGACTCTCTTCACCGACGGACTATTTAGACTCATCCCGTCATAGATAGCCAGAGGAGCCAAACTTAGTTGGTACTGGTTTTGCAAATTACGCCTGTTATTTGTAGCAAAGGAGTCTTTCTCATTGTTTGAATTTGGGCGCATAATGCATTATAAATCTGCCTCTTCTGACTGCCTGCAAACTGGTAGGACTAGAAACTAAGGTATAATCCTCAAATTAACGATATAGAGTTAAATTATAGTTAATTACCTTAGTTTGATTTTTTTTTTTAAGTCTTTTAAAGCTATGTTAAATCTCTAAAAGACCTTTTTAAGTTTAGTCTTTAAGTAGAAATCGGCATATAATACTTATCTTTAATACTTGTTTATTATATGATATTTATAACTATATTTAGTCTATAAAACCCTTCTAATAATCTATCTCCTTTCACTTAGTAAGCTCTACAGCAACCTTGGAGTTGCTTACACCCTTTCCTAGGATATCCAAAGCAGAGTTAACCGCCTCCAACCCGCCACTAATCCTTTCTATCTGCGTCGGCACGAGCTTGCCACTTGCAATACCTTTAGCAAAGAACGTATGGAAAGCCCATCTAATCCAGTGCTCATTGCCCTCCTTATACAGAACAAATGGCCATGAAGTATAGCGGCGGACCACACCTTGGGGCAGTGTCTCCGGGCCAAATGGGGGCAGAGTAGCGTAAACTGTACCACCGCCCTGGGCGGCTAGGACATCGGCAAGCACGCTGACAGTGTTGGGATAGGAGATGGTATCAACGACGATATCGTATGGTCCCTCGGCAATGAAGGCCTTGACGAGGGCTTCGCGATCCTGACTGTGGTCGATGATCTTATCGGCGCCTAGCGTTTCGACAAAGGCCTTGTGTTTGGGCGAGGTTGTGGTGACCACGCTGTAGCCTGCCCGACGGACATACTGTACAGCCAAGCTACCCAGGTTGGAAGTCCCTCCGTAGATGAGGATCTTCTTGCCATTAGAGGCTACTTCGCTCTCGATGTCTGGCTTGGGTACACCAGCTGTGGCGCTAATCATGCCGACGACGGTTGTCAGATTCCCGTTCATGCTCACAGGGACAGCCAGATCAACGCCCTCTGGGACAAGACAGGTCGTGTCAACCTTGGCCAATGCATAGGCCTGGTAGGCAGCATACTTATCGCCATCTGTTGGGCTGGCATAGACGGCGACTTTATCTCCAACCTTGAAGTCGGAGACACCCTCGCCAAGGGCGATGACCTCACCGCCAAAAGACGTGCCGATTACACACGGGTAGTTGGATTTGAACAGATCGTTCTTGGTGATGTTGACCTCGACTGGGTTTATAGCGATAAGCTCGTTTTTGACGAGGATATCACCAGGTCCTGGGGTAGGTGTGTCGAGTGGCCTGACCTCGAGCGGCGCCCGAGCTGCAGGGTTAACGGCTCCACGATTCTGAGACATTGCGTACTGTTTTTGTCGAGATATTAAAGTTCTTAGGGGCTGTGGGTTGGCAAAAGGTATGCTCTTGGAGTATGATCTCTTAATGATAGGTAACCTGATAATTGCTGATTGTTGATGTTTGACAGTGCTGTAAGGGGAAGTCTGGTAGAGAAGACGTGAGAATGGTTCTTTATACTTATAGTAAATATGCTTCATCCACATTACTGCTAGGAAATATATTAGAGTTTTTGGATTGCTAATCAACGGACTTTTAAACAATAGCTTGTAAGGCTGTATAAATGGGTATGGCTTTCATAGATGGGCGTGGAATCATTGTCTCTCGGTCTCTCTCGCACTTTTCTTTATTTTCCGTTGTGCGAGGCTCTAATGTGTTTTCTCCTTGGACGCAACCGGCGCTTGCACCCTGCGCAACTCTATCAGAACAGACGAGTGGGCTCATGTCGGTACCGGTGCATTAACCAAGCCGCTGCGTGAAGGAGTTCGCGCTTGTGTATGTCCGGGCTGTACGTATACGAGCAGACCGGAAGGCTAGCTCGAAGCAGCTCTAGCGTTGGTCTTGTTCAGGACCGGTTATCGAATAGAAATGAAACTAGACGTCACTCAAAGGCCCACATCCGTAAACTTAAACTACATACATTAATATACCCAAGTAAGATTCTCTTAAGGTTAATTGAATATAAATATCAGAGAGCTTGATGAAGAAAGGAAGTGATAAAATCTTTTGTTAAAGGGGACTTATCTGATATTCTATTTTGATCTTTTCTTTTACAAACTTGAGCAACAGATCTCAACCATGACTAAAGGCGTATCCTTCAACCCAGATAAAGATATTCCTGACCTCTCGGGGAAAGTGATACTAGTCACAGGAGGAAATACCGGGCTAGGTTTTGAAGTTATCTATCAGCTATCCAAGCACAAGCCCAAGCACATATACCTCACAGCCAGATCAGAAGAAAAGGCAAACGAAGCGATCAAGACACTTCGCAAGAAGAATCCTAATGCGGGACCTATTACTTTTCTTCAGCTTGACCTAGGCTCATTTACGAGCATCAAGGCAGCTGCAGCTTCATTCAGATCCATGTCCGATAGGTTGGACATTTTGATAAACAATGCTGGTATAATGGCTGTACCAGAGGGTCTGACAGAAGATGGATACGAGGTCCAGTTTGGGACAAATCATGTCGGTCCTGCGCTCTTCACAACGCTGCTCCTACCAATCCTTAAAGCAACCGCCGCCAAATCTACCGACGCACGGGTTGTGTTTCTCAGCTCTGAACTTGAGAATATGGCACCCAAGAATTCCTATTTCTTGGATGGACTAAAAACTACTTTGCCCGAGTTGTCGACATGGGCTCGTTACGGCCAGTCGAAGCTAGCAGCCGTGCACTACGCCCAGGCACTGGCAAGTCATAACCCAGACCTCAAAATCATGAGCATTCATCCGGGAGTCATTGCAACAAACCTCAGCGGCCCGGTGGTTAAGAATTATAACTTTTTGATGGCCGCATTGTTCAAGGTTGCCATGAAATTCGTTACCGTGAGCATCGAGGAAGGGACGCTGAACCACCTGTGGGCAGCAACTAGTCCCGAGGCCAAGTCTGGTGTTTTCTACTTTCCCGTCGGTATACAAGGGAAAGGCTCGTCCCTCAGCAAGAATAGTAAGCTTCGCGACCAGCTGTGGGAG
>JABEEQ010002299.1:0-10637 GCA_014824365.1 Fusarium sp. NRRL 66894 | reverse complement strand
AAGACATTAATAACAACAAAGATTTAATATATATTAATATATTAAACCAATATGAGAGACAGCCACAAAAGCAGCCCTAATAACCCAAAGAGCATTTTTATGGAAGAAAGGACAATAAGATGCATCGCGCAGCCACATAGAATTTGACTTTTACGAGGAAACATGTGCATTTTATGTGATTCCTATTTCTCCTTCTGCTAATGCTCGGTAGTGGTTTGGGTCGAGAGAGCTCCGCTCAGCCCTTCATCTACTATTCCACTTGAAACCTTGGAAGTCCACCAGCGTTTATGCAGTATACAAGCCATATCTTAATGAACAAATCTGCAGTACCGGCAGAAAGTGCAATATGGCATCTCCCTAACACGTCCATGCTCAGGTGTCACATTTTGCAGGACGTAAGGTCAGGTATCGCTGATGAATGCCAGAAGACTGAATAGAATATCCGTATTAACGCGGCATCCCCCACCCGGGGAAAGTGGATTGCGAAAACCATCCCAAAGCCACGTAGCCACGTCTCTCTGGCTTATACCTTTGAAGTTCTGTTGTGTGATGAGAATATATGCCTCAGAACAAAGCATCGTGGAATCTCTGTAAGAATTTGCTTCTATTGCTGGTTCCAGCACGTATGCAGGCATTAAGAGAGGGGTCTCCTGACTTGGAAGTGGGGGCATTTGATTTATCGTATTAACGATCGATTGTGTATCCGATGAGTGATCACTGGAGCAACAGGACGTCGTTGAGGTCAATACCTGGTCTGGTATTACTGTTTCCGGTAGCAGACTTCCGGTCTCTGCAACGGCCTGGTAGCTTACAGCTGTGAAGGTAACCTCGGGTGCAGCGCGTGGGCTGAAGGTTGAGGCGGATCCTATAGCCAGCGGAAGCTTGGTGATGGATTCATATGACTGAGCTTTGGAGATAAGCGCTTGGGGGCTTTCAGCAGGTGAAGAGGTGACGGCCTTCAGATGCGGCCCAGGTAGGTCATTAGAAACAGGGGACTTCCTGGAAGATGGTGCGGGTAGTTTCCAAGCTCCGAAATCTTCTGTGTCAGCGGCAACACTGGATGACAGAAACGCTTCACCATCAGTGCCGGCAAGAGGTGGCGATGATGTGCCTCCCAGGCTTTGAGGTTGTTGCGGCAGCGGCGTGCGACAATTCGCCCTATTTTGATCATTCTGATAGTGGCGGTATCGTGTTAATGTCGCTTGAAGAGCTTCGATCTGATCCCTAAGGCTTGAAATAGTCTGTTCTGCTTCGCCGAGCTTTTCTTCCAGCGTTGCGATATAGTCTTTCCTGCGAGCACGATGCCGACGCTGATTGTTGCGGACCCGTTCCCGCGTGTGCTGAGCTGAAACCCGTTTAGTCCTGGGTCGTGGTGTCGAAGGTGATCCCGGGGCCATGATGAGTCGCTATCTATGGTCGATATGTCATCGATGGGCTATTCCAATTTTATCTCTGGTTTTCAAAAACGGTGACGCATCGATTTCACGTCTTAGTAATCATTTCCAGGTCTCTTCCTGCCAGATGTCTCAAACGCCCAATGATTGGACGTCACCGCTTCAAACATACCTGGTCGGAGTCACGAGTCCACCAGACCATCATGTGCATCAGAGTGGTGCCTAAGCGCCATGGTGGACGGACAAGCCTGATTCCTAACCAGTGACATATCGATGCGTTCTCAAGGACTATATAATATCTGTATAAATTTGCGAACGAGACAGGTACACCATCCCACCACCATGCATTTATTTAAAACTCTTCTTATCCAAGTCCAACAAATTATTACACGCAATGGAATCTAAGGAGATATACGACCAGGTTAATAGGCGCTATGGCTCAATCACGAAGACCAGCATCGGCAAGTATGAGCAAACCATTGCGAAAGCGTTTGGGTACACAGAAGAAGAGCTTGCTGGCATCCCCGAAGGTGCGAATCTGGGTTTGAGCTGCGGCAACCCAATTGCACTTGCGAGACTGAGAGAGGCACGTATATCAATGCGCTGCATCGTGTAATTTTGCTAACTGTCAAAGGGCGAAACCGTTATTGATCTTGGGTCTGGCGCTGGCTTCGATATCTTCATGGCTGCGAAGAGAGTTGGTCCTACAGGCATGGCTATCGGAGTGGACATGAACAAGGTGAGAAAGCCCTTCATCCGCATCGAATCTCGCTTTTACTTAATACTGCATAACAGAATATGGTCGACAAGGCCAATGCCAATAAAGCTCACACCAATCCCTCGAACGTTCAGTTCATCGAAAGCGCCATCACCTCTATCCCGCTACCCGACAACACTGCTGACTGTGTCATCAGCAACTGTGTCATCAACCTTGTCCCTGCAGCAGAGAAACAGCTTGCATTCAACGAGATATTCCGACTGCTCAATCCCGGCGGACGGATTGCCATCAGCGACATACTCGCGCGCAAGGAGTTTACCGAGGAGATGAAGAAGAGCATTACTCTATACACCGGGTGCATCGCTGGAGCTAGCCAGGTCAGCGATTATGAGGCCTTTCTCAAGAATGCAGGTTTTAATGGTAAGCCGAATCGTCCCATTAAGGTATGATAGGGCCTAATTCGTCTTTGCCAGATGTTCTTATCGTCGACAGCAAGAATGACTTGAATGTGTACTGTACTGCCTCCGAGGCCAAGACATCGTATTGTGGGATACATACCGCCGAAGAGGAAGAGGATGCCCTATCTTGCTGTAGGGCAAAGGTGAAAGAAAGTTGCTGCAAGCCGGAGGAAAAGGAGTCATGCTGCGAAGCTGACTCGTCTACGTGCGCCTGCCAGAACCAGACGAGTTCGATGGCAAATGAAGCGAACACACTGGCTGCTCGACTAGGAATCACAGACTTTAATGAATGGGCAGGCAAGTACACAGCGTGCTTGGTGTGATTGGGCTGCTAACTAACCCTTCCCAGGCTCCTTTCAAGTGTATGCTGTCAAACCAGCGGCTAACTGAGAGCGATTCATCTGTGAGCTGAATGTTTTGATGGTGTGGTGTAGCTAGAAAGTCAGTTTTCGTCATTCCATGGAAATAAAACCCGGCTATGGCATAGCCAAATATGGCTTCTAGATTATATTGCAAGAAGCGAATTATTCTAGTTACTAGTGAGAGGCTGCTCAGCTATATCAACATCTACCACCGCGGCCATTTCTCTCTTCAAGCTATCTATCTCTCTGTCTGCCCCCCACACCATTGGGAGAATCTCCTACACTTTCAGAGCTCTAAGGGCTACTATTTAAATAAGCTGTTATAGTAGTTAGAGAGTTGCGCCTATATAAATCGCTCTGTCTGGTCAGACTGCCATACGCGGCTATGCTGTAATGCCACGTCCTAGGAAATAAATATCGCCTGCATTCTCCAGCTGCAGATATAAAGATTGCATTCCTCGTCAGGGCATACAGGTCGGAAATGTCAGGTCAAAGGTAAGGCCGGAGCCCTATGGCGAAGCCAGGGGTAACAAGAGGAAGCATATGGCGCGGCAGGATGCAATGTTGCGAATAGTAACCTGCCGGATTGATTGTAGGCCTAATGTGGATGGGGAATAAAAGTATGGTTCATGAGCTGATTTTAATTAGACCGTATTCAAACCCTCCCAACTACCACTACCTCCAGAGGTTTTTCGCTTGAAACAGAAGTTCCTTACGTCATTTACCCTCTCTTAGTATAGCTGAAGAAATCGGAGTGTTCGATGATATGCGGGGTTCGCCCATCCGTTTACGTGGTATGTGCGGAGTATGCTAGCACAGATTTGGTAATTTTTCGGTTTGTCACCATTGCTTAGTTGTATCTGAGTCGGCTTCTACTGCGGTAGTCTTTATCTATTGGCTAAAGTCCTTCGCCTGTTCCTCAAAAACGACATTAAGCTGATGAAGCTTTGGTAAGTACTCCTATCCCCTGTCGTAGGGAGAAACCTGTTGCCAAGGTTCTGGACAAATGGAAGGCCCTGTCTTACTTCGGCGTCATAGTCTTCCTGCCTTGAGAAGCATAAAAGGCCGGCGTGCCCACGAGCGAAGATAAGTGGCAAGAAGCAGATAGATCAAATAGATATTGCGTCTTGTATTTACTATATATGAGTTACTCGGAGACTACAGTCCACGAATCCAGCCAACCTGAAGATGATGTCTTACCCTCTCCCGACGGAGGGTATGGCTGGGTCATGGTAGGCTCGTGCTTTATCTTAAATGCCCTTACTTGGGGTGTAACAGCAGTAAGTGCTCTTGGTTCCTGAATATCATATATTCTAATCAATATCTTAGTCCTTTGGCATCTATCTAACAGAATACATCTCTTCTAAAAAGATCGTGAATACTAAGCCAATAGAATACGGGCTCGTCGGCAGGCTGAACTTCAGTTGTGCTATACTCCTTGCTCCGCTAGCTACCCACCTTGCCGGCAGACACCCTTTACAAGCTGTTGTGCTGCTTGGGTGCTTCTTACAAAGTATTGGTTACGTAACTGCTCTATTTGCCTCTAGAGCATGGCATCTTTATATTACTTAAGGGGCTTTGGTTGGCAGCGGGATCGGTTTCATTATCGTACCCAGCACGGCAGTTTTGTCTTAATGGTTTTCTAAACGGCGCAGCATGGCCAACGGCATCAGCTCTGCTGGCTCTGGCGTTGGAGGAGCCGCCTTTACTTGGGGAACAGCTGCAATGATCCAACATCAAGGGTTGGATTGGGCACTCCGCGCAACAGGCATCATTACCTTCGTAGGCATCGTGATAGCAACTCTCCTGCTTCGAGACAGGAACTCTCAAATCCAGCCAAACCAGCATGCCATTGACATCGCCCTCCTTCGGTCTAAGGCGGTTATCTTTCTTTTGATGTGGGCTTTCATCAGCATGTTCGGGTACATTGTCCTGCTGTTTTCGCTTTCTGAGTTTGCTCTCGCCATAGGGCTATCCCACAAACAGGCCACCGACGTTGTCGGTTTTTTGAACATAGGGACCGCTATTGGACGTCCGCTTATTGGCCTTGTGAGCGATCGTTTCTCCCGGGTTGCCACCGCCTGCATGCTCACGCTTCTCTGTGGTCTCACTTGTTTTATCCTCTGGTTACCGGCCAAGTCGTTTGGACTGACATTATTCTTTTCCACTGTTTGTGGGGCAATCTTGGGAGTATTCTGGATGGTAAGTATATTTCTGTCTAACCTCACTCGAAATCTTTAGAGCGAAGAGCTTCGCTAACGTCGCACAGACCATTGGCCCCTTGTCAGCAGAAGTCGCGGGTATCAAAAATCTCCAATCGATGCTCTCCCTCGCTTGGGCTGCAACAAGCCTCCCTTCTGCATGTGAGTGATGAGCTTTGTGACAATGCCTTAAACGTGATGCAAACTAATCTTAGGTTTTCAGCTGCCGAAATCATAGCTTTACTACTTCGGGAGTTACCAGCACCGAGAACCTATCTCTACCCCCAGATCTTCGCAGGCTTATCGTATATCATTGCTAGCGGATTTCTAGCGGCGTTGTGGAGAAACTTGCGTCACAGAGACTCAGCTTTGCTAATACGCAGGCCGCCTGGTGGATGAGTGATACAGAATTACATGAAAACTCCCAACGAAGTTTGGCTGGGGTAGACAGCAATATCTAAACATTAGATAACGCTAGATTTCAATTGAGCTTATCTTGGAGGGAGACATGAGTATTGCATAAATTGCAGAAATAGATTAGCGTGAATGGCAAGACTGGACGAACGAAAAATTTCTTTCTTCCGCGCGTTCCTAGAGGATCAAAAAGTAAACTAGAACCACAAAACCATCCGTGCTCAGCGCCTAGACTACGATAGTCGCTCCTTACATCATGATTTTCAAGCTACGTCAAGCCACAACCCAAGCACACACGCCATTTTAAGTCACAGTTCATGAGCCACAACAATCGAGCCACCTACCCACCTACCCACCTACCCACCTACCGCCTTTTTCGACCTGGCTCTGTCTGAAGGATCGGAAACAATGAGGGTTTTTCCTTCTGCTTATCTCATCATGCCAGTGCCCTTGTGGCCCCTAATTACATCATCACCCGCAGGGTCGACATCTCAGCATTGATTAATCTTCTACAGTCTACACTATCTTTTCTGTCATCCATACGAATCAGTACGTCTGAACTCGAGGTCCAAGGCAAAAATGCCCCGGAAGGTATGCTGCACAAGTCAACATGGGTAATTGCCACTCACCATTTACTTTGCAGAATAAAACCGCAGCCTCTGTTGCAGAAAATCGCGAAGCTCAGCGCAGGTCCAGAGCCCGGCGGCAAGAACTGATTGCGGATCTACAGAGTCGATTAGAAGAGTACGAGCGGGTGGGCGTAACGGCCTCTATAGAAATGCAACGCGTTGCTCAGGCCGTCAACGTCCAGAACCAACGCCTAAAGGACTTGCTTGGCGTGTACGGGGTCTCGGAATATGAAATTGAGCAATACCTATCCTCCCCCGAGGAAGATCATCAGGCATTAAATGCTAGACACCGATGCAATACATGTGGACGTTTATTACCTGGGATAATGCAAACGAGAGCCATGTCGACGGATGATCCGCCCCAGAGCTCCTTTAGGTCTGCATCAAGCATGGTTAGAGACGCGGTGCCAATCGTCGTGTCAGTGTCGTCAAATCCAATTCTGCCGACACCTGGCCGAAAACAGCCATCATCTACCGTGCCACCAATCGAATCGATACAACCCCGAGAAGAAAGTGAAGGAGTCTTCATGCTTCAAGCAGAGGAACAAAGATTTCACCATCAAATGCACGGGGGAAATAGGGCTGACAACACAGCTGCTGACAGTTCCTCAGCCCCAACAGACGTGCTCTGGCCGCTCTCTGACTCTTTCGATTCATCAAATTCCATCATCCATTCTTGTAAACATTCGGAACCGCTAGAAACCTCGTGCGACAAAGCGGCAGAAATACTTGTCGAACTTCACAACCATACAGATCCATCGTGGGCTCGTTTGGCACTGGGGTGTTATGGAGATAGCAGCTGCTCTGTCAAGAACACCAAAATCTTTCAGCTCATGGATCATATCCAGTAGGCACACGTCGACGTTAATCTGGAGTTTTGCTACTTGTAAGAACGCAGGAATCATATTATTATTGCTCGATTCTCAGACTTCACGTCGAGAAGACTGGGCGAGACCAAATAATCTATATATTAATACCCATAAAAGCATTTACACCATACCCCCGAAGCCACATTATCGGTGAAAGTTTGGCTCTCACCCATTTACTTCCAACCCCATCTGTTGGCCATCCAGCGAACGGCATACACCAAGCCTATCAAGACTGGGACTTCAATGAGCGGACCAACGGTGGATGCCAGGGCTTGGTCGCTGTTGGGGCCAAAGGTCGCGACCGCCACGGCGATAGCTAATTCGAAGTTATTGCTCGCAGCAGTAAAGCTCTGCGTAACCACCATAGAGAGCCGAAAGCCGAGCAGTCTACTGATCCATAAAGTGACGAAGAAGATGAGCACGAAATACACAATCAGTGGCGCTGCTACCCGGACGACTGATACAATCTGGTGAACAACCTGTCTGCCTTGGGATGCGAATAGAACGAGAATGGTGTAGAGTAGGCCGATGAGAGACCAGGGTGCGAGAAACTTGAGAAAGGTCTGCTGATACCAATCCGGTCCAGCGACCTTACGAAGGACAATTCGCGTGATGACGGCTGCTCCAAGGGGGATGCCCAGGAAGACAGCCACACTTGTAGCAACAACGTTGTAGGATATATTAATCGTACCCGACTCGTGGCTGATGACGCGGATGAAGAAGACGGCCATGGGGGCGAAGAGGACCATCTGGAGTATCGAGTTGATAGCGACGAGGATGGCACAGTATTCGTCGTTGCCGCCAGCGAGTCCGTTCCAAATAAGGACCTGATGGCAAGGTGTCAGTATCGGTTGTAAATGTCTGAAGGCGACAGATAAACGTACCATCGCAATACATCTCCCAAGACCCACGAGAATAAGACCAGTGCGAAGCTCCGGCTTATCAGGGAGAAAAGCCCAGGCCAGGGCAAGCTAGGAGAAACGTCAGGATGCTGTCTGTGAAAGGAGGCGTACTGGGAGGACGGAATTCACCATGAGGAATGGAGCAACGATCCAGTTGACGAAGATGCTAAAGCAGATCTGCTTCCACATCTCCCTGTGGGAAAAGAGCTCGTGGAGTGATTCATATCGCACTTTGCAGAGGATGGGATACATCATGACGAGTAAACCGACAGCTTGCGCATGCGTCAGTTTCAAGCATCAAAAGTTCAAGCCTTTGGGAGAAACATACCAATAGGCACCGAAACACCGACAAATTTACCCTTCTGCAAGGCTGGTCCAGTCTCGGGAACAAAGTTGCCCAAAATTATGCCAATGGCCATTGCCAGGAATATCCACAAGGCTAGGAAGCGATCCAGAAGACCGAGTCCTTTGAAGGCAGACAGGTGTTGCTTCGGTTGCTCATCGTGGCTCATGGTAGCAGCTGTGGCCTCGGGATCTTGGTCAACCTGTCCAGTGCTTCCATTGTCTGGGCCTGCGCGAGGCGGGCTAACCCTAGGCTTCGGCTCGTGGCTGCTCAACCCGTTCTTCATCTCCAGTGTCATGTTGAAGGCGGGCGGGTGGTCGTGTGTGGTAGGTCTGAAGCGATGCGGTGCGTGGTGCGCGGTGGTTGGGGGTGGCTCGGAGTCAAGTAACCGTCGACACGAACACCATCTTATACGTGAATCGCCGCGTCCATTGCGATTCTCCAGATTGGTGCCAGTTTTGGAGCACAAGAGAGACCGCTGCTGGAAATCTCGTTGAGCCAATCGCAGCCTGGGCCTGACACAGCCCCTGTTAATCGAATTTGCTTGGTGGGGTTGCATAGTCACAGCTGGCGCATAGCCGAGTCCCTGCAACGCTAATCGACCAATTACCTTTCGGGTATGACAGGTTCCCAAAAATGCCACCCAATCTTTGGCCCGGCTAATCATAGTTTGTGTATGACACAGTCCCGACCATGTCTGAGTGAGGTTACCTATTGCCCTTGGCCCTTAAAGGGCCTCATATTCAGAAGCACCGTCCCTTCCCCCTCCAAGATGTAATGAACCTCACAAAATCTCTCCTAAAATTGAGCGCTCGTCCTCGTCTCTATCTCGTCTTACAAAAGGTCAACCGTATCTGCTCGTCTAAGATGGCCTCTACTGATGCCGCCACGCCCTGGCATGCTGCCTACCCTCCTCCACTTAACAAGACCCCCGCGGCCATGACACGCCAGGCGGTACTAGAGATGATGAATGACAGCAAGAATATCGCCGGCAAGAATTACATTCTCATCGATCTCCGTCGAACAGATCACGAGGTAGCACCTACCTTTCGGGTTTTCTGAGATAACAATTAATCGAGCATCAACTCACCCATTCTGTCATCCAGGGCGGTACCATTCGCGGATCCATCAATCTGCCGGCACAGAGCCTCTACCCGACGATAAAGACGCTGTACAGTCTGTTTAAAGCGGCCGGAGTTCAAAAAATCATCTGGTACTGCTGTACGTCTTAATTCACTACCTCCCAACTCGAAGCATGAGTAAAACGGGCGTACTAACCTCTCCAGCATCCTCTCGCGGCCGGGGCTCGCGGGCAGCTGGATGGTTTAAGGACCATCTCGACGAGCAAGGCGATAGCCATATGGAAAGCGTGATTCTATTCGAAGGCATTACCGGCTGGGCCAAAGCCGGTGGCGAGTTCGTGGAGTGGATGGATGAGTACGACGCGACTGTTTGGGATAGCAAATAGCAATTATCTATGATGAGTTAGACGTGGTGGCCAAGGAGCAATGAATCGCGGTAGCTTGAACTCCTGGCGACGTTGCGACCTGCTAGATAGGCAGCATGAACATCCACGCTAGAACTTTATATTCCACTAAATTTAATAAGAACAGCTACCCCGAAAACAGTCATCGCACCTGGATCCCATACGATCTCAGGCTAGAGAAATGAAAGGGAATAGTGCGTTAATGAAGGATCAACAATTCCGGGATGGACTTTACAGAAAGATGCCGCGAGAAGCCATGGAGACACAATCTTTATTAAACTGAGGCCCATCCTGGCGGCTCTCTCGCGTGGGAGTATTCGACTCTGCAAGCGTTCACTTGCCATGGCAGGCAGTGGGTAGGTTCATGCACGGCTTCTAGGCCTAAAAATTTCTGTCTGCACTATTAAAGGTACTCTCTATAGGAGAGGTAACAGTACATAAAAAGCGCTATTCCTTCTGTGGGCTCTACTGCATGTCTCGCCTGGAAAGCCGGTATAAAAAAAAATGAACCTTCTCTGCCGCACCCTGCAAGTTCGCACTTTCACAAGCAACCTCCACGCAAGCGTGCCTTTCCACGGGCTTCTTCAACGTCAATATTTCTCTGGTAGCATCTCAGTAAAGCAGCCTTTGAACCTCGGCCTTGCGATGCACGGGCACGGAGATTTGAACAACTCCCACGCTGGGAGGGCAGCAATCAAGCTTGCTCCTGATCCCGCCTACAGCTATCAGTCCCTCGCCATTAACGTCGACGAAGATGACGTCGGAATCCGAGAGCAATATCGTCCTTTTCTTTTTGACGGCGGTCCTTCTACCGATGACTGGATCTCGGAATTAGAGCTAAGCACAGCGATCAAGATGGTG
>JABEEQ010002275.1:0-15609 GCA_014824365.1 Fusarium sp. NRRL 66894 | reverse complement strand
TTTTATATTATCTTAATATATATTAACCTAGACTTATAATTATTTATATAAGTTACTAATACTATCGACAAGTCAAAGACGCCCAAAAACGACATCAGTCGAATACATGACGAAGTCGAAAATCTAAAGACAGTATCAGTGCATGCTTAACATCTTATTAACGGCCCTCATGGCACGAAGCTCCAAGCCTCTCAGAACCTGCGTCTTGCGGTTCAAAAGAGTCGAGAGAAACTTATAGAACTTGAGCAGTCACTACGCCCTTCAACCTCTCGGAAAGCGATGAGCCGCTTCGGTATCCGCGCGCTAAAATGGCCATTTCAGAGCAAAGATGTAGAGGGGTCTATTCAGGGCCTTGCGCGTTGTAGAGGCCATATTGTTGGCAATGCAGGTTGATCAGACGTGAGTGATGCGCTCTGCAAAGCTATTTTTGGGCTAACCACAGTACAATTCAGCACAATCATTCTGAATGTCCACGAGAAAATGGTGCTCGACCGGCTCCCTGTCGCTGAAGGGGCTTCTTTCGACTCTTACGCCGAGGAACACAATCCGACTTGTCTGCCGAACACCCGAGTCGAGCTGCTCGATGATATAACTCGATGGGTCGACGATCCCACATCTAATTACCCCGTGATCCAGACCTCAAAATGCAAGACTTGACGCGACATGATATTGAGTGCTATGCAAGGGCTATTCTGAGCAAGGAGGTCGCAACCGTCTCCTCTTTAGTCAATGTTGAGAATCTCGTGCAATGCATCAGTTCCATGGCAGAAGGTGTATTTCTTTGGGCTGTTCTGGTAACAAGGTCAGTCGCCAGAGGAATAAGAAATCGCGATTCAGAACAGGAGATTCAGCAAAGACTACAAAGAACGCCTAAAGAGCTTTACAAGCTATACCTTGAAATGTGGAGGAAATTGGGAGAAGACATAGAGCTCTATCGGGAGTCAGTGGCACTGATCCTTAACATTGTCCACATGGTCTGGGAATCCAACACCAAGTTCAATAAAGGGCTAGAAACGGCAAGTGCGAGAATATCTATTTTTGAGCTGATGGTGGCGTCAAGTGACGATCTCTGGCTCACACCTGTGGACTCCATTGCGAGCCTCTCGACGACAGATCTTCAGCAACGCTGCAAAGAACTATGCACCAGGGTGCCCGCGATCTCAGGAGACCTCTTTGAAGTTATTGACTCTGGTGAGAACTTCATACAGCTTAGAGGGGTCAATGGTTCAAGATCTGCAGTCCTTAGATATAATAGTCTCAAGGTGCAGGCCGTTCACCGTACTGTTTTCGATTTCTTGATTGACACCGAGGACGGAACCCAAATTATGCAACAAAACAATATGTCCCAAGAGGGAATATTCATCAGAATCTTCAGGTCATCTTTACTTCGAGACTGCCTTTGGCCAGAGATCATGTTTATGGGAAAGCCATCAATATTTAGCTATAGTTTCGATGAAACGGGGATTCGTCGTCATCTCGCATCACTGGCACGTTATGCCGGTATCATACAAATATCGAAATTAACCGAGATTCTTGATCTCATCTGGGCTTTTCACGTTTACACGATTAAGTATTTGCTATTGCTCCCAGATACGAGTTGCAGTAGCACAGTACCGAAATCAAAGTTGGATTACCTTATAATCATGTCTCCCATAGGATTTCACGACTTTATCAAAGATTCTCTAATAGAATGGGAGAATTCAGGGCAACTTGATGTATTATATCGAGTCCTTGTATGCAATTTGGAGTCTATCCCTTGGTGTGATACCGAATTGCGATGGGGTGCACGACTTGGCCTCATGCAACACATTATTGGGGTCATTATTTCTTCTGACAAATTCCGTTTTCTTAGTCAAGAAGGAACACACATCAGCAATAATACAGTGGCGAAAACGGCGGTAGCGTGGCTTCTTTTTTCAGCAGCGGAAGCTTACCATTTCCATACGAAAGATTTGTATCCACGTATCCTACTTCCTGGCAGCCAAATTATCAGAATGATGGGCAATTTACAACATGTCCTCTGCTTTGAAGATATCATGGTCATTGGAGTTATAATCCCAGAGAGTGACGCCGTTCAGCCACCCATACTTATCAGCTACAAGCATAATAGGGAAGACAAGGGCAAGAAGCTTTACGCAGAAATCAGCATTTCAATCCTGATTCTGGTCTTTTTACGACAAGTATCCCATTATGATACATCTTTTCAACCTGGCGAGGTCGAAGAGGCCTTTAGATTGAAGGATTTTCCTCAGACTATAAAGCCTATCATGCTCAGTGTGGAGGATGAACTCTTTCCTATATCTTGTGATGCTGATCAGCGTAGCTTGAAAAGATTATGCAAGGACTTACTACTACCCGACACATGCGGAACTGACAACCAAAGGCTGGAGACGAATAGACGACGGGAAAGGTGGGTAGAGCTTTTCAATGATGTGCTTACCAGGGCTGGGGAGATGGTTGATTGGGAAAAGGGAATCGGGCCATTTGGGATGAAATTCTTTCTTTGCAGCAACTGTGAGGCTAAAGAATAGATGTGACTACATAGAAATGACTTGTAATGTGACAAGTTGCAATTATCTTAAAGCTCCGCGACACAGAAGTCTGCTATAATGCAAAAGAAGACCCTAAGGCAGTCAAGTTCGCTTTTGCTATTTGCTTGAGTCAAGATATAGTTGACGGAATCGTACTGTGAAATATAGTCGTCGACAATTGTTGGCGTCATAGCCTTGCAAAAATCAGTGCCAAGCATGTAATGAATTTTCTTTCCACTTGAGGCGTAGCTGGGATTCAATCTTACAGTAATGTCCCATTGATGCAAGATGGTAAATTGGGCTGGTGGTTGAAGAGCTGCGATAGAAAGTACTGTGAATGATATTATGTTACAGAAAGAGGCCTACAAATTGAAGTCGGTCGAGCTGTCGCATTTGGGGGCTCTTTCTTCATTACACGTCAGGCATTATTCTTGGTGCACATGAAATGTACTTGGCTAGCCAAGCCTCTAGTTTTCCTTTCCGTATAAACTTTAAACCCTTAATACGGCCCTTCCTATTGGCTCTGTAACATTTCGCTGGAAGTATCTCTGCGTCTCGTACTCGCTCATAGATTTGGTTCGCATGGGAAAGTCCAAGCAAGTAACAATACATTGTGCAAAGACGCGACCAACCTGATGCGAGAGAGATTTGCCGCATTTTCCAATCAGGACTTTGACAACATCCGAAGGAACCAGGGGTTTAGTATCTAACAAGGACTTGAGGATAGAGCTAGCTTCTTTCCACTGGGCGATTTCAAACAGCACCACACCAAGCGAGTACACATCATGGCCTTTCTCGAATCGTGTTCTTGGGCGGCCCCATCGATCGGGGTGTCGATAGAGGTTATTGTTGAGCGAGTAATCTTCTTCCAGGTATGTTGCCTCATCGTCGGCACGAGAGTACTCGAACCCAAAGAGCAGGGGATTGCTGAAGTTGAAGCAGTCGACAAATGGCGAATCTGCATCGTCGTCATTCAAATCGGATTCCGGGCTCGGGACTACTTCTGTGAAGGCAATGTTGTCGCTTCGGATGCCCTTATGTACCCAGCCAACGCGATGGAAGTTCTCAATGGCTGTAGCTACTGCCCAAGCGAGATGGATCCGTTGACCAAGAGGAACAAGTCGATGCATCTTGTACAACTGGAGGAGAGTCACAACTTTGCTTCCAGTCCCAAACATGGGCGGAGACCAGAATACTATGCCCAGCTCTTTACGGAGCCTGTCACGGAAGAAGCCCACGCATGGTAGGATATGGAACTCTTTCCGCTTTGGGTGGCATAGCAAGCCCGTAATCTTACGAACTTGTTGTAGCGTTTGAGGTTGCGGTTCACCGCTGTTGTCTTCGGATTCCCTGTACTTGTAGGTCTCCATGATGACAAATCGGCCGTCTATACTCCCCAGTTTGAAACGGCTGGATAGCTTGTCTGTAGAGCTGCTTCTTTTAAGGGATTCGAAGATCTTGTCACGGTTTATCTCACGACTATAGCTAGACGGATCTTGGTTCATGATGGCTTCGCGTAAATGAAGAGCAGCATCCACGTCTACAGCAGCCATGAGTCCAACACCTGGGGTCTCTTGTGTCGATCCCGGACTTCTGCTACTACCAGTGTCTAGTAGTAGGGGTGTCTCAATAGCAGTACTCAACGTTGAAACTCTATCATGAATCTCAACCAATGACTGTTGAATGACTTCATCTTCGTCTCTTATAGTGTCGTCTTTTGCATATTCCGCGGTGGTGGCCATGATCGTGTTCAGCCCACGGATTCCTCTGACGATCTCGTCTCTAGCAGGCTTAGACAATTGCTCGAAAATAGAGCCCTGGGGAAAGGCTCCATCTTTGAGAGCATCCTGTATGCGACGCGCGCGACTGACGATTGCTTCGATACTGACGGCCGTGACGTTTTTGGGAGGGGCTGTCTTGAGCCATGTTGCAATTTGCAGACCCGTCACGTCATCCGAGAGTGATGCTCGGAAAACGAGGTAACCAGATGGCTTTTTAATGAAACCTTCTGTCGAAGCTTGAGGCTGAAGAGGCTGGAGAAAGATTTTGGTTGGTGATTTCCTCACAAAATCATGAAATACCGGGGTTTCTACTTGGATGTAAATACTTGCTTGTGTGCTCGTTAACAGATTACTAGTCTTACCTGTAATTTTCGGGTCTTCTCTCAATTCTGAAGCAAGGCTCTCTGATGAGATCCCAGTACTGGAATTCTCCTTCAATAGCCTAATCAAGGCTCTCGTAAAGGACCTCCGTCCCGGAACAGGCGTCTTAGCCCCCTTAGCCGACGCGGCGATCAATTCAAAGCGGCCGTCTCCATCTTTAGAGCCACGCGTGATGAGAGAGGCATGGCAGCAGTCGAGAATTAGAAGCACATCGCCAGGAGCTGAGAAGAGCAACTGTTGGGTCACATGCCAAGACACTGTTGGTCCACCCCGCTCAAAGGCCGCCCACTCAGCCTGTCCCTGCGCATTGGGACTACAATGGCCAGCGTAGTAAATGATTATGAGGGACTCCTGCGGGAAGGATTGCTCTTCAACGAAGCTGGAGATTTCTCTGTTAAGCCTCGCACGCCATGAACCTCTGATTGGGATGGGGAAGAAGACGACGCTGCTGTAGTGGTAGTCTTGCTCGAATATGGCGCGCAGATCTCGTATCTCGCCGTCAACGTCGCCGAGGTCGTGTTCCTCCCAGGCTATGAGTAGTACATGTACTTGAGCATACGAGCCCTGTAGATTCGACCCGATGGTAGATTTGAAGGAGTGGACGATGTCGTGGTCAGCCATTGCATTTCATGCGATCCAGTTGAAATAAATACTCCAACAAAAGGGCCGCTAAATTGTTTGCAAATGAGAGAATTTTAATCAGGTCAGTAAGCTGGAAACATTTATGGACGGAAAAACTTATTTGTCATGCTGTGTAACACGAGCCGACACGTAAGACGAGCTGCATATGCCGTCGCCTTGTTTGGTGCTTCGATCAGGCTCTGCCGCCCTTCAGTCCGTAGTCTTGCGAGTATATAGGTCAGCTCTGTCCGTCAAGGCTGCGCCCCTCAGTTCAAATCAATATTCATTTGAGACATTGCATGAATCTATCTCATTCGCCTCAAAAACGACAATCATGACTGGCCCTGAAAATGATCGCCGACGGACTAATCCCGATTATGACTCCTCAAGTGATGAAGAGGTAACTAGAGGCCTCTTTGTCTGTCACTTTCAGCTGCTCACTGCTCGCTCAGCCCCGAAAGTATCGCTCCCGCGTAGAAGAGTATGCGAACAAACCCGATGTTAGTACCAGCAGAGTAATCTCCCTTGACCTGGCGAATACTGAATTGATTTACTTCAGTGGCCTCGTCAACCTCTCTACGAAATTAACGAAATTGTTTACGTCGCCGTCCCTGGTCAAGCACAGCCTGCAGGCCCGTACATAATTATCTCGACCAACTTCGAGAACAGGACGTATGGGCTCAAAAGGCAAGACACCGGCCAGATGCACCCAACAGCGGTGGCGGAAGTTGATCTCCGGGTGCTAGTTTGAGCAAGGGGTTTTTATTCGTCGCTTATGAGGCAGCCTGAGGGGGCGCAGTGGTGCCGCAGTATCCATGCATCCCCCAATTGGAGGAACAGGAGCGCACTTGGTTGAAACACGCAGGATTCACAAAGTTAGGCAACGCCGACATGGAGATGGGATAAAAGACATTGATCAATACCACTTCTCTTTAGGGCATTTCTGCTTGAGCCATCAATTCAATTGTGCCCTTTACCAATACCACGATAGAACAATGGCAACGCCCAACGGAAGCGCACCCACGCCCCGGGCTCCGCAGTTCGCAAGGAGGCAAGACAGTGAGACCAGCACTCTACCCAACTGCATATGCAGACTTTGCAGCTGATACTGAGTAGCTTCTGGACCTTTTATCTCCAGCCAATCTTTTCAAGACAACCCCCCAAAGAGTATGTATTCAGAGGCCCTGGCCCGATTCATCAACATAGTCAAATAATCTATGCTGTTCGTTCCATGATTTTTAATTAATACTTTTGTTTAGTTGATGAATTCCCACGAGGCTACCCCTCCCTATCTGCCTTTCTCAGCGGCGATAAGGAATTCACCATGTTCCGATCCTTCACGCGGCTTCACGCCCGTGTACTGCTTCATAAGCAAGATGAGCTAGCAGAGCTGGAGCAACGACTTGACCAACTCGACCAAAAAGACAGCAAAGTTGATTCGTATCGGCTACTTACGAATAGGCACATCAGCGGAGATACAGAACGCCGGGCGCTGCTCAGTGAGATTGAGAGCAAACTGAATGAGTTCAGTAAGTCAAAAGCTCCAGATTATCAAGCTTGATACTTAGCTATGTATAAGATAACCTTCTTGAATCATTGTTGGCCCATTTAGAGCGTCCTGAGCCGGACGAGTCGCAGATCAAGAGCGTCAGAAACTGGGTTGATGGCAAGAGGCCAGTTGTCTATTCGGAAACTACTTTTCTCAATGATTGGAGCGATCTCAAACGGGCAAGGCATACGGTGGAAAAAGGTGGCCTTGAAAACCTACTCGCAAGTTATTCTAGCTGGCCTAGTTTACGCGGGATATATGAGGTAGGTAGCCCATCTGACATTAGTTCGTTACGATGCTAAGAAGCCATCAGTTCTTATCACTTCTTGTGAGCTATCAACCAGACGATTACCAGAGCAATACTTACCTATTACTAGGATACATCTGCAAGATCGGACGATCCGAAAGTCAAGCTCATCAAAGCCTCGAGACTGGTAGTTGTCTCACGTGCCCTGACTACCATACTGGCTGTTACCACTTTGGTCGTGCCAATCGGAGTTTTGTACTCAGTACAGCCTGTCCCGATGCGGCTCTGTATTATTGCGGCCTTCACGTGTATCTTCTCATCAGCACTCTGCTGGCTGACGTCGTCTAGAAACTACGAAATATTCTCAGCAACGGCGGCATATTGTGCCGTGATGGTCGTATTCGTGGGGAGCTTGCCATAGATTTGTTAACGCTACTCAATTTTGTGCGGTAGTTAACCATGAAGTAGATAACAAAATTGCCAGAAATTAATCCTATTCATCCTCAGAAATACTACAGGTAAACTTAGCTCAGTTCTCGGGGTAGCGTTCCAGTCAAGCCTTCGTAAACGCCAAAGAACGGTGATGATTTCTAACCTCCTTCTGCGTCGTTATCACCTCGGTCTGAACCTTTCCTAGACCTCGGCTCACCTCCTTCACTGCTTTACCGGGGTGCTTCTCTCGTTCAGCTTGCTGAAGCACTCTGATGACTTCGAACAAGGAATCCTTGAAAACAGTCTCGATACGTTGTGCCTTCTCAACATAACTCTGACTCCATCTGTCAAGGCCATCTATGTCTTGGAAGATACGCGGATGGTTTGTAAAGTGCGGTACTCCGTTTACGTATACTGTCAACTCCTCGTATGTTTTGACAGCAAGTTGGAGAGGTGTATGTCCCATCGCATTAACCGTATCGACGTCTGCATCGTAGTCTACGAGTGCTCGGATACCATCTAGGTCCCCATAGTATGCACAGTAGTGAAGGGCCGTCCATCCATTATCGTCACCCTTGTTGATGGCTTCCTGGGCGCGTAATTGTGGGCATCTGGAAAGACATGCTCTGACGTAGGATGGTCTTTGGGAGTGCATTCTCACTGCATATCCAAGGATGTTCGTAGAATGCCCTAGGCGATTTTTCCACCATGTTTTTGACCCGGCGTCAAGTAGCATCCGGAGGGCATCAATCTGTCCGCCTGAGATCGCTGCCTCGAGAGGTTCTCGTCGGTGAAGGTTAGCGCCACTCTTGATTAAGAGATCTAGAACGCCCAGTGACCCTCTCTGAGTCGCCAAGTGCACAGCAGTGGCTCCCAAAGTGCTTTCTGCCTCCACGTCAATCGCTGGTAGCTGAAGCAGGATTTGGGCTACAGGTACGGCATCAAAAACAGCGCAGTAGTGCAGTGCATTGAGGCCACTATCACCAGCCGTGCACGCATTAATATCGGAGACCAGTGGCAGAAGAAGTGGTATCTTTCTCCATGATAGACGACGATGAGCGCTGTCTATGATAGCCCAGACGACCACATTGCCATGGTTCTTTTCGCACTCTTCTCCAGGCAAGGCTCCCGCTAGAATTAGTTCCTCAAGGACGTATTCCTCCAGGTCCATGTTCTTGGCTGCCGAGAATAGTGGTGTTTGTTTGGGATTGTCCAAGGCATTGATATCTAGTCCTGCTTGCAACAGGATCTGGATCGTTTCCCGGAGAGCAGCCCGGTAAGACTGACCGTGAGCCACATACCGCCCAAAAGGAAGCATATTGTATCCAATCATGTGAAACGGTGAATGTGTCCAATGCCAATCTCCCCCATAAGTTTCGCTGCCATGGCCGATAAGAAGCTTTACTATGTCGGGGTAGTGGCCTGCCACAGCGAGATCAAGGGGGCTCAGGCTCGGAATATGTTCTGTGTAGCCGTCCTCATGAGTGGTTTTCCGCCACTCATCCCTTTTATTGACATCAGCTCCCAGGTTTAGATATTCTTCAACAAGCTTTGTGTATCCTGCGATGACCGCCCAATGGAGTGGATTCCCTCGTAGTTCCATACATCTGTGGGGAAGGAGAACATTCAATTGCCCATGCTCAGCAGCAAGTAGAGATCGTACCACTTTCATACGATCCTCCTTAACTGTCTGTTCTGGACCGGAGACCATGATCTCAAGTAGATTTAGAGCTTCTGTCTGACTGAAAAGAACCAACCAGTGCAAGGCATTCGGCATATTTGGGTCCATATGAGAAAGGTCGTCGCATTGTCGCGCTAGTAGGATCGCAGCGTCGAGATTCCCGTCTCTACAAGTAGCTGTGAGAGCTTCGCATAGCTCATGAGATTGAAACCGGCCCTTCTTGACTAGAATCTCAAATTTCCTGAATGATTCCACGCTGATGGGACCAAGATTGATGAATTGGTCTGCTTCTTTACCGCTAGCTTCTCTCCAAGCAACACCGTCATGAAAGACGTCAAGGTTTCTGTACGTGATAGGAGCTTTCGAGGCATCTGTATCCTGCTGACCAGGTTTTAAGGCGGCACAAACTGGATTTAAAATAGCCTGGGCGACCTTGTTGTTTTTGGATGCTGCCTGGAGATGACCCAGAGATTCCAAGCTATCTGGAGCAACTCCGTAGCCAACTTGACACATCATGGCCATCTGTAGATGAGCCTGAGACCTTCTTTCTGGGTCATCTTCTGTCATGATGGCTTTTTGGATGAGTTTAGCTGCTTCACACTGATTGTACCAGGGAGGCTGTCTGCGTGAAATGGCCTGTGATAAGACTTGATTAGCGTGGCTTTCATCATTTCTCAAACTCCCTTACTGACCTTAAACATGTCTTCTGACTTGTATTGATATGCCTGAGGCGTCAAAACTAGAGTTTCGCATCTTTTTTGAGCTGGAACCCTGGTCAGTTGACGAGACAGATCGGCTGGCTCGTCTCTAGGCACGACCCGTAGATTCTTGGAGCTGCTACAAGTATGACTTCCCTTATCTAGGAATACGGCTCGAGTGATTGGGCTCATCAACATAGTCGGGGCCAGCACCTTTTCATATCGGTCCTCCAAATAAGGACTTTCCCCATTGATCTTTATTTCTAGAGGCAGTATTTTCTCCGTTTTAGTATTCCCAGGTATATTGCCACTAGTAAAACACCACTTTAGCTCTGGCTAAGAAGAGATGTACGAAGCCTACTTACTCGACTCCCTTAGAGAGTGCCTCGACAATTTGATAGATATTGCCTCGCCGCGAAATTCTCTCCTGTAAGCACAAGGAGACCGTTGCTTCGAAAACCTGAAAAGACTGTGAATCTGGCGGTGCACCTATAGCATCTAGGCCCTCGCGAAGTTGAGTCCATTCACCGAAGTACCCGTTCAGCCCTGCGGTGGTCGGATTTGATGGATATGGATGCACGCCAGCAGACGACTTAGAGTCTTTGTTTTCAATTGTCTCTAGATCTCTTTGTTCGGAACGCAAAGATTCAATGGCAAGCTCCAAAATGGTATTTTCCTTGGTATAGAATGAGCGTTCCAGGAAGCTCAAAGCAGTTTCTCCAGGGTTGAGCCAGGCAGGTTCAATGAATGACTTAGCGTGCGTGATAGTCTCCCAAAGAAGAAGACCGAAGGAATAGCAGTCGGCAGCTTTGTACCTTGTAAACATATGGATCTTTTCACTGAGAGACTCCTCGTCAGTGTCTTTAGTCCAGCCGCAAATTTCAGGAGCGTTGTATCTGGGTGTGCCGAGGTAGTATTCGTGTTGTTGCTCAAAGTCTTGTTTGAACAGAGCACACCCAAAGTCGGCCAGTTTGGCTAGATAATGGCGATCTTCATCTTTGTCTCGGGTGAAGTAGCCATAGACCAGGACGTTGTCAGGCTTGACGTCTCCATGCACAATGTCGCAGTTGTGCAGCGCATGCATGCCCATGGCAACATCCAGGGTCAGGAAACGCCTGTCGATTAGATTCAGGCCCCTTTTCTGGGAGAAGCTGGCGAGAGTGCCATGCGGCGAGTAAGGCATGACTAGATAAGGTCGGTTGCCAAAAGTTAGATCTGGTTCCCAGCCCCAAGCGATGGCTGAGATTAGACAGCTGTGGGATCGCAATCTGGGGTGCGTGAGGACCCGGACTTCACGCTTGACATTGATCAGACGCTTCGAAGATTGTTGAACTCGTTTATCCGTCTGTTTGGTGCTGCCTGTCACGCGGTCCATGAAGAGGCGTTTGACGGCAACGAAGTAGGGCGGCTCGCCAGTCAAACCAAAGAGCTCCTTGTTAACCTCAAAGCTAGTTCCTGCGCCCAGGCGACTATCAAATTTAAGGAACTCGGGCTGTACGTAGGGTAGTTCATTGCGTACTATCATTAGAATGTCTTGCAAGATGTTATCTGTCTCAGAATCTCCAGTCGAGACAGACGCTGGCGTCCACGCGAGAGCTGCATCTGACGTGTCAGCGAACCGAGAGTCCCAGACTCCACTACCTGTGTTTGGCTGCATCTTTTCACTAGGTTTTCAAGCGCTGAGGCACCAATGCTTCGTTAGAACTGACTGCGCTGATCTCTGTCGTGAATTGTGTGATGAATGACAAAAGTAAGCATCAGGCTGCGGGCGGCAGTGTTGGCTTCATGTTAGGCTCATCTAATCCAATCAGAACAAGGCTCGGCCGAAGCTCTTGTGAAACCAACGAAATCTGTCGATGAGGCGAGATTATCTTCGGAACTTCAAAACGTCAAATCTACATAAAGTCTTGTGTCAAGGTGTGCCTGGTATTAGCAATTAAGATGTTTTATTCTTTATATATTTTCCATATAAAAGATTGCCTAAATACAGGGACATAGTATATGCCTTCTGCATGCTTTCCTTGTTACATACTCTCTGCGACACATAACTGATTCTTATTAATTGTTATAGGCCTTGAGGAAAGCTTGTAAACTCTTGAGGAAGGCTGCCCAAGAGATTTGCTTGTGGCTTTGGATTTGGTGGGGAAGATAAACTTGTAGAGCGCTATAGGGTAATCATGAGCTAAGGCTTTGTACATATAGCCTAGGCAGCAGGTTCTGCCTGAACTCTGAGTTAACTGGGCTTTTTGCTGTATTGGCTTGATATTTCTAGTGAAGATATTATAAGCTCAAATCATTAATCAATGCTCAGAAGGCCGTCAATCCAGCTAGCGGGCATCCCTGCTTCGAGTTTAACCTAAGCACACGGGCTTCTTCATAGATGGGAACCGGTTTCAACCTCTAACAGATGTTATCCAAGCATACAAAAGTTAATATTTAATGGATGGTGACGATTTTTGTAAGCAAGAGCCTTCTTATGATGCTCAGACTGAGTAAGATAGGCATATCTTGCTGGGCACTGCAATTGACATCACGCCCCAGGCTCGTCGGAAGAGATAGAGTCAATCTCATTCTACAGCAGTGGTCAGCAAGAACTCATTAAATTCGATCCAAATGAGTTCCTACCGAGGTTAGCTCTCGAGGTGCATTGACAATATATTCGTTCTCTCCTTCCTGTCGAGCGACGTTAGCCAAGCAACTGAGGTAAATTATAGGAGCCTCGACCTTGACTTGAAAGTCGTTTGTAAACAGCTGGCTTAAAAGGTTCAAGAGCGTAGCTCGCTTAACATATCGCTTGTCCACCACGAATTTTACAAGGGTCATGCTTGCAATTGAGGATTGTGAATGTAAATGTGATTGGAGTTTCTTAGATTTGGTATGTTTTGGTAAGACCAAAGTAAGGCAGAATGAGGCCTTTTTTATCATCTTTGGGTATCAAAGGATAGATACAATGAGGGGAAATGACATCATACCAGGACACCGCATGAAGGCAGCAGCTGACATTGCATGAGCATTCATGCCCAACCAGTCAAGTTGCCAGTCACCAATGCACAGCCCCATGGCTTGTAGCAGCCTCACTGCATAAACAATAACCCCTCCGTCAGCTTTTATGCATGCCTGCGACTTAGTGTATTATTACATTTTATTCCTCAACGACGTGAAAGTCGCCAGAACCTTTAACAGGCATCTAAACATCATGGCAGATAGTCGCCAGTTCTTCAGCTGCGACATGCAGCTGCTTGACGAAAAGCTCACTGAAGATTCTAGTAGACTCTTTATGCAAGACTTGGATGAAATTGAAATTTGGTCACGAGAAGATGTTTCAAAAAACCCCGAGTCTTGTCTCAGCACAAATTCACTATCGACTAAGAAAATAACCGGCAATGTGATACCGAGCCTGCATGCATTGTGGCAGGTAAGTGGATTTGCCGTCGATAGAACAAACCAGCTAATTGCGCTAGACCCCAGCAAGTCAAGCCATCTTCTAGTAGGGCTTCCTAAGTCGAACTTTACAAACTATAACTAGACAGCTGACGAAAGGATAGTGTACTACGTCAGAAATACAGCTGGGGGAGGCTACGCCTATCTTTACAGACACTAAGGGAGATTTTGAAACACCATGGCGTATTTCCCTTCTTCCTGGAGGTTGTTCACGTATTTGGACTCTGTACGAAAGATGATTCCGATATGTGGAATTGCTTTCATACACGAGAGTCTTCTAGAGGAAAAAGCCCCGATAATGGTCAGCCATAAACCTCTATTAAAGATGCTAACTGACCGCAACCAGTGGAGTATCAGATCGAAATATCCTACGTGATTCACTACTTCCAGGAGAATAACAGAGGCCGGGGCGATCCCTGGTCGCTCCGTAAAACTGGACTCTACCATCACTTCAACTCTTCGACTGGGGACTCGACCTACATCATCATGCAACCGTCTGACTACATAGAAAGAAGAACAAAAGAGATCTTGAGCATGGCTTCATACGATGGTGAGTATCACGAAGCGAAACATGTTCTCCCGCATATGATACTTCTTTCAGCCTCCGCCGCAAACTGGAAAAGCTATACTCGAAGGCTGGTGGCCGGGCTTGAGCACTTGGTATGTTCTATTGAGCCTCTATTACCGAGACAGTCCATATGCTATGAAACTGCTGACAACTGTTGTTTCTTCTCAGGAAGAGAAGACAATATTTTCACAAGCGGACTACTATGAAAGTAATGATTACGTGCTGAGGTTTTCGGACCGACAGAAACTTCAAGAGCTTCAGCATAAGATTCAAAGGGCATCGCGATTGCTGAGCTCAGCGGCCCACACGGCGAAAATGCTTCATGAGCTCTGCAATAACCGGCAATTCATCAAGTCGAACGGGCCGAGAAAGCTAATGACCCAAGAGATTGAGAGCCATCAAGCCGAGGTCGTCCACTATCAGTCTGTCATGCAAGGATTGCTCCAACGAGCCGCACAAACATGTGATTTGGTATGTGTTTATAAGAAGATTGAAGGATAGAGTCAACACTAACTGTCTAAGCTCACGAGTATCCTACAATACAGAGCTGGCATCTCCACGCTGAGCAGCGCCCATGCCAACAACAAGAGCCTCGCAAGTATCATACACATCGGAAGACAGGGAGAAGAGGATGGGAAAATAGCTCAGAAGACTTCGATAAACACCGCCGCACTCACTTTTGTTGCTACTCTCTATCTACCAGCAACTCTGCTTTCCGTTAGCATGTCCACTACTGAGAAATATTGACAAATAGCTAACCACTGAGCAGGCAATATTTAGCTCCAATCTGGTCGAAGTGAAGGACGAACATTTTGTGATTGCTAGTGATTTTTGGAAATTTATCGTCTTGTTAATACCGATGATTACTGGAACTTTTGCCCTGATAATTTTCTCGCAGAAATTCTGGTTACGGTCATTCGAAAAGCAGGCCAGAACTAGTGTAGAGAATCCTAGCAATATTACCTAAGAGCTTTCATTCACATAAGAATAAGTTTATATATTAGCTTAATAGGCATATATAGGTTCCTTAAATATTCTAAATTTCTAAAGATCTTATATATAGTTACTATAAATTATAAGTTTAAGTTAAATAGAATATATTATACCTCTTAATTAGCTTTAAATATATTATTAGCCTTATTAACATGCCTAACTAAAAATACTAAGATTTTTTACTATTATGAGAATAACATATACGATAAGCATGCCGACCAGACAAGCATGCCGATCAAAAATCCCTCAACCTTACATCTAACTATTTAATTTATTAATTCTTAACCAAATAATATATCTTAATCTAATAAATAGGCTTAAATCCTTCTTACACTTCAGGCCTATTAGGCAGACCTAAAATTAAATCTATAATAAGCTGCAAAGGTCTATAATATTAACTTCTCAACCCTCCATACCTAATATAATAGTATCTCTGTATATTATAATTAGATTCTAGAGTTATAAAAACTAAGTAACTTAAAAAAATAGATTATAAGGATTTCCTTTTTAGTATTATAATATTAAAAAAATAATAAATTATTTACTTACTAATTATAATATATTACTAGTTAATAAGTACTAGGCTATTAATTTTATTAAGTAGTAATTATACCTTAAAATATATTTTTAAAGGAGATATAACTATTAGAGGGCTAAATATAAAAATCTAATTACTATTTATAATT
>JABEEQ010002271.1:0-36716 GCA_014824365.1 Fusarium sp. NRRL 66894 | reverse complement strand
GGTCAAGACTGGGGGGTGTAACGGAGTGGTAAAAACAGTGAGTAACAATAAACACATAACGCCTTGAGGGGAAAGGAAATGAAAATGAAGCCCACGATGCAAAACGAGACGCTGCCACGCAACCATTCGAATCGTGTGCTCGGGGTCCTGCCACCAACGTTGACTCGTGGGGGGCTTCACTAGCTATCCCCAGGCGAAGCGCCCCCATCTCCAAAGCTTATACTGCACTTCTCGTCCCGACAGGGATAGCACTGAGGAGAAAAGGGCTAACGACATCTGCGTGTCGACGAAGACAGAGTCAGACTCAGTAGGGAATGGAGTCAAAGTTAGGAATCGCGGGCGAGCTAGTCCAAAACTCCAGGTTCGAGAACCGGGCACAGACGTAGAAACGGTTAGTTTAAGACTTCGACCCCAGCATTTGCCATTACCAGGCCTTATTGACTCTGATGCGCCAGGTCGAAACAGGAATTCCTCATGTAATGGGAATTGTAGTATGCGACTCTCCCCCTCTTAGGCTTTAGACTCTAGAACATCTCACGATGTTCGCCTACGTTTCCGTGGTGTAGCCTGTCCCATATTAGGCACGGAAAGGCGGCAGCTGAAGCAAGCTCTCATTTTCTGACCGCCGGTTTACGGCATGAGAGGGAAAAAAAAGACCATCGGCCGGTTGTCCGGAGAGGTGCGATGGGAAATGGAGAGGATGAGGTGTATCAGGTTTCTCGTAAATTTCCATCCAGATACACCTTTGTTTTCCCAGTTAACACCAACCCGTAGAGGTTCATATTCGCACTCAGTGAAATTTTCGGTGCATCACAATTGCAAAGGCGAAAACGTGGGGAATCATGAAGTCATGCAACTCCAGTTTCTTCCCCAGTTTGTGTGACTTCACCATCATCATCAAGAGCCTAATCCAAGGCATCAGGAATTTGGGCCGCGTAAGTGACGTCCCAGATCTCGATAACTGTATTTTGTTCCCAATTTTGTAGGGCGAAAGGAATAGTAGCTCCGGCCTGGAGATGGCTTGAGCTGATGGTGGGAGGAGCTGGGCGAGGGTGAGGGTGAGGCTCTTGGAAGACGGGCCGGCTCACACCAGAAATTGCTAGAACCATGCAATGAGTGCATGGAAAGCATGGAACAAATGGAAAGATGGATGGATGGCTGGAGGTGCCTTGCAGCCTCGTTCCTGACGTGCTTGAGGATGCAGTCAATCATAGCTATGCATTGTGCTATGCCTCGCCATTATTATGCAATGCTTAATTCTCGTAACCCGATAATGCCGGCCGTGAAACTCCGATTAACTCTCTCTGGCCACCACCATCATGGCTCTTTTTCGGAGCCTTCCGAACGACATTTCCGATGTTTATTTCGAAGGGATCAATACTGAGATGTTGGACTACGGAGAGATAGTCTAAATTGATTTGAACATTTCATGTGGTAATTTGGTGATTCACGGATTCTCATCCGTGCCAAGAACTGTAGCGTCCTACCTTAACCCAAAGTTAATCAAGCAACTCAGGACTTGAAGCCGACTATCGGATGTTTTATTATTAGCCTCTGGGCTGTTGGAGATGGTCACACCCGGCCCAGCTGCAAACGCACAGTCAGGAACGGGATCTGTTGGAGAAGTCGGGAATGAGCAAGACAAGGCAAACAAGGACCCCTTCGGCACTGAAGAGCCTGTAACCACAACTCCACCATCGGCGCTAGTCATGCACGATTTGTCGAACCCCGGTCGAATGGCTCACAAAGCTCAGAAGCCTTTTTCTCAAACCCCCACTTCTATTTTTTTCTTCAGAGCGAGTCGCCCGTGTAAGTGGGAGACTCAGTTAAGGTACCGGTACCGCGATGGAGCTCATCGTGGATATCTTTGAGGTAAGAAGAGAGGGTCTGTTGTTTGATCCAGCTCTTCAAACACGCTCTGGGTGTGTTTCGTCAAGAGCAGTAAAGGTTAGACTTCGGAGGAGGTCAGATCTGGAAAGGGAAAAATCGTAACAAAGACTGCAGTCAAGCAATACCGTAGATGTTCAATATTGAAGATGCAAATGCTGTTGTCTTGTCTGTGATCAACAACCCGTGCTCCCATCTTGACCTACTCCAATTCTGAGCCCTTGTTGATGGCTTCTCCAATTCATCACCCCTCCAAAGATGATTTATTTAGAAGCAAAAAAGACTTTTCTCCAACCTTTCCAGATCGCCTCTATGGCTAAAATAGTGGCTGATGATGTGCTTTTGGCTACCATCCAACTCACATTCCTTCCGGCTTTCAAACTTTGGTGGTTGTCGATATGTCAGCCAGGCGTCATATCTGATATTATCAATGAAGCCCACGCCCTATGGCAAGAGAGTAATATTAAAGCACGTCGTCGTCACCATTTCCATCCTCAGGAAATATATAATTACCACGTAGCAGACGAGCTGTTCTTCTCATCACCAAATTACTCTCTCAAGTCTCGATCACGATCTAGCAACTATTGCAGACTTGCGAGACCCAGCAACAAGAGCACGCGCTCCCTGGGTCCCACCAGCTTACAGCGCGCACACCCCTGGCAATCAACGCCCCTCCCCCTGTAAGCACCTCAGCATCCTAGACAGGGCAAGCTCGAGCACGAACCGAAGTAACGGGTACGGTACCGCCGCATTTCTGTTTTTATATAGAATACTATATATATGACTCTGGCCTTGCCCTCCCATCATATCGTCAAATCTCATATCAGTATCATTCTGCTCTTTTGCAATCATCACAATGTCCAACGCTGTATCGGACAACGGACCTCGGTCTACTAGACCCCGTCCTGCCAAATCCGGCATCGACATCAAGCTCGACCAGCACTGGAGCTCAAAGTCGTATACCTCTGGCTCCAAGGTCACAGGAAACGTCATCATCAACACCCAGCGCGACGTTGCTTATGATGGCTTTGACATCTTCTTCACTGGCACTGCCTACACTCGTGTTGACTTTGTCAGCCAATATTCTAGCGCTAACTACGCTTCCCGTCCTTTCATGAAGCTCCGCATGCCCCTCAGCCCGGCAGACTTCCCCAGCAATCGTGTCTTTGAGGCTGGCCGCACATATACCATCCCTTTCAACTTTGTTGTTCCCCACCAGCTTACTCTCAGCGCATGCAACCACCCTGTGGAGCATGAGGGTATCAGGGATCACCACCTTCAGCTCCCTCCTACCATGGGATTCTGGGAGCGCAACGATCAGTCTCCTGACATGGCTCACATCGAGTATGGCATCCGTGCCGTGGCTACCAAGAACAATGAGGAGGAGGGCCGAACTTTACCCCTTGACAGCTTCCACATGGTCAAGGTTCTCCCTGCCATGCCTGAGGATGCCCCTCTTGATATCTGCTCCAAGGATGAGCGCTACTGCCTCTCCAAGACAAAGCCTATCCGCAAGAACCTCTTCTCTACCAAGCAGGGTGAGCTTACCACTACGGCTTCTCAGCCCAGTGCCATCATGCTCTCTGGAAACTTCCTCAACGCCAGCGGTACCAACTTGAAGGTCAACTTCGAGTTTAGCTCTACCTCCAAGGATGTTGCTCCTCCCAAGATCAACTCTGTTAGCGCTAAGCTTCACGCAACCACGTTCTTCAGCAGCGCTCCCATGACGCAGCTCCCTAACCTGGGTTCTCGCATCAAGCACCAGAGCACCCCCTCCCTCACTTACTCCACCACTACACCTGTCCCCATGCGACCTGACACCCAGCTCACTTGGGAGGATGAAGCTCCTGGTTCTCGACGGGATTCTGGCTACGACAGTGCTTTCTGGAACGAAGGAGAGACTTCTGAGTCTGATGATGCCCAGCGCAACAAAAAGGCCAGCAAGTACAACGTCCGCCGCTACGCCACTCTCGATGTTCCCTTCAACCTGCCCACTTCCAACAGCAAGCTCTTCCTCCCTACATTCTACTCGTGCCTCAGCGCCCGCGCTTATATCCTCCACCTCACCCTCTCTGTTGGCCCCATGAACACCAACATCAACCTCAACATCCCCATCCAGGTGGCTGTTGAGAACACCTACGACCACGTCGACGACGATGAGCTTCCTTCTTTCGACGCCGCCATCGCCGAGGCTGAAGAAGCCGATGTCGACCTTCACCTGCAGCCCCGCCTCATGCAGGTTCCCGATGCTCGATTCCAGGGCAACAGCGTGCTCCCTGGCTACGAAGACATGCGAATGCGAGCCCAAGTGGCAGTTGCCTAGATGGTAACAGCTTTTACAACCAAAACAGCTTAATATGGATATTAATGGAGGAGGATCTGTTCGAAAAGTTCTTATGATACCACGTTTCCAAAAAGAAGGAGGAGGATAGGAAACTTTTATGACCTTTGTTTATTGCATTACTCAGCGAGGAGTTTTCGAGATTTTTCAAAAACGATTCGATTTTCTGTCAAGAATGGTTCTTGGCATTTTTGGAGTTTAGAGGACGTTGCATATACAAGCATTATACAGGGGATGCATTATTGGGATTACATAAAATGGGAATCGGACACCGCATTCCGAAGCGAGTTTTACTATGTTAGAGACGTGGAACCACCACATGATCTTTTTTGTTATAGAAGAATATGATAATCTTCCAACATTTCTTGTTTCTTGATGTGATCTGCTGTTCTGGACATTTGTCTCTGGGTGTGAAAACAATTGCATTTTCTTACGTATTAACAACCACGGACAACACCACAGTCGACTCATCCAAAAGGGCCTCAAAAAGGGACATTTCGGAAATGCCGTCGGATGATGAACCACGTGGATGTGATCGGCCGAAACCGCAGTACACACGTACCACTAACAGCAATGGAATCATTATCGCGTTACATCCGAGAATGTTTTGCTTTCCCATGTTATTGCCGTAGCAATCTCATGATCTTCCGCTTTGCAGTATACAGACATGCACTGAAACTTGATTGGCTAAACTGTGGGACAAGGCGGGATCTTGCATACGGGATGGAGCGGAGCGATATCATTGGCGGACTTTGGGGGCTGCTTGAAGGCAGTATGATTGAGATTTGGTGGAAAAGCAGCGATAGAGATGGCTGTGTAATTTTAGTTTCCAAGTCCATGAGCCTTAGTCAATGCCATTTAGTGATTAATAACTGATGGATTCCGAGATTGGCTAGTGAGAAATATTTGCATACATATTTCGCTCTTGACATGATGCTTGAACCTGGTTCGTCCTTGTGATCCCTGCACCACCAAGATCCTTGGTGAGGAGCGGACGAGCGAAGAAAAATAGATTATTTGATCCGCTGTCCGAATGTCTTTGCTAATGGGAGAATATTTATGCAGACACAAACTGTATCCCTATGCTTTGTTAGGAAGAACCATTTCCCCCCTTCCCTTTTGGCTGTCATGACAGCTGTGCATAAGAAGTTGATAATGAGCTTGATGCGCCACATTGAAGCGTCCAATCTTGCTCAAGGAGTGCTGAGGTCAAATGTCCAAAGCAAAGCCAATTTCGGTCGCTATTATCTTGATGTCACGAGTGAGGGAATGCCTGGAGACTCCCTCTAGTATTAAAAACACCTGGAAATATTTTCATGAGTTCCTCCTCTCTTAACCAAGAACCCGTGTCGACAGCGACATGGCTGATAGACGAGAGCCATCGGATTGAAGGACCTTTGGGGCAATGAGATGGAATTGGCAATGGCCTCAGTTCGCTAGGTCTGTTGTGCTTCCTTAGTAGGTGATGAGCTAACGCCTAGGGTCTACAGACTTGCTGTACAAGCTGTAGTTGTTTGGTTTCCAGCGGCGGTTACAAAATAGATGATCACTCAAATGAACAAAGACGGGCGATGCATGATTTGGATCCTGTCACATCTACAAGCGTCTAGTCACCCAATTGCATCTCGTCTCTCGCGAGATCGCCTCGTCTATGCAGGGGCTCAGATCCAGATACCGCCACTATAGAGCAAACAACGCCGCTACAGGTTTCAGCGCGAAGAGCGAGGACATTGTTCTAGAAGCCAGCGCAGTACTGTCGATCATATAAGCTTCAGCCTCGAAAGCGGTGTCGAAAGGACAATGCGCGACAAGTTAGGTGGACAAAGACGACCAAGAAACGTGATTTGGAGCTTATGCGGTTTGCAGGGCTAGCCACTACATCCAAGGCTTATGGACGTTCTCGCGTCGCCAGTTGTGATGGATGATATTTGCTTTGAGGACAATTTAGAAGGGTTGGCAAAGGTTTGAGTGTACTGTGAGCATGGCCCCTGCTTGGAGGGTTAATATTGTTCAGCGGTTTGGTGGCGTTGCCAAGACATGAGACCGTTGTGCTGGTAATTCAACCTTCGTTAACAGAAACAAGAGTTTCTCGATAACTCTGTCAGTACTAATTCCTCAATTAGAGGTTGTAAAGTTAACAATATCTTGCCTTGGGAATGCTTTCAATTGAGTAAGGTCTCCAGCTAAAATGATGTCAAGAACATCGAATTGAGCCCCGGTGTTCTGGAAAGAAATAAAGATACATCTCACAGCCAATTTCCCGAGAATAGCGTGCATTAGCCCCTCCTGTCACGTCAAATTCAGGATGTCAGCCAAATGAACAATACTAAGGCCAAAACCTAGTTCCGAGCCATGTTTGCTCTCTAAAGGACAAGAACACCAGCCCTGTAGAACAAAATTCGAAGATCAACATCAACTAATCAACAAAAAGGTCTTAGTCAACGGAATTGTATGGGTGGAACAATATCAAACCTGGGTTATCATGATGCTCCGGAGATATGGACAATACTAAGGCTAGTAAGAAGAGCAAGGAAGCCTCGGCGCAGGAGCTTCGTTTTTCATGGCGAGATACGATCCTTGAGTCTTCAGAGTGAGTGACTCTATTACTCTGAAGTCAAGTAAGATGGATAGATATAAGTACGGCGGTCGTTTGCTGTTTGAGAAAAAACCAGACATCCAGTCTCATCCGCTTCAACCTCTCCACTACCCATCTTCTCCTATATTCACTTCCTTCGACATATAAATCTCATCATGGAAGCTCAAGAGTTCCGTGAGGCTGCCAAGGCGGCGATTGACGAGAGTAAGTCCTTATATCATAATCATAATAACCATCATGACTCCCTTTGAGTCACAATGAAACCTGATTGAACGTCTTCTTCTCGAACTTCTCTGTATAAAACCCTCCTATTAGCACTGCCACCTTGGAATTACGAACTCGTACTAAAACTTTCAGTGACCGACTACACCGAAAACGTCGTCGATTATCGCGTTGTCTCGAATGTTAAACCGGGCTACTTACGCCCTCTACTACCCTCCTCTCCGCCAACAGATCCAGAACCATGGTCCGCCATCCACCAAGACATCGAGTCCAAGATCCTCCCAGGCATAACTCACTGGAGTAGCCCTCGCTTCATGGCATTCTTCCCCTGCGCGAGCAGCTATCCAGCCGCTCTGGCAGAGATATATTCCAATGCCTTCAACGGTGCACACTTCAACTGGATCTGCAGTCCTGCAGTCACAGAGCTCGAGACTATAGTCATGGATTGGCTTGCCCAGGCATTGGGGTTGCCTGAGTGTTTTCTCAGTGGAGGGTCTACACATGGTGGTGGCGTGATTCATGGGAGTATTAGTGAGAGTCTCATTGTCAACATGGCTGCTGCGAGAGATAAGTATCTCGCTGCTGTGACAGCCCATCTCCTTCCTGGTAGTGAAGAAAAGGAGGAGGCGCTTTGGAATCTTCGAAGCAGACTCGTGGCCCTTGGAAGTTCAGGTACACACTCGAGCACTAAAAAGGTCGCTCAAGTTCTTGGTGTTCGCTTTGCTACCATCCCAGTCTCTGAGGCCGATGGCCTCTCTCTCACAGGCGAGGCTCTCGCTGTTACTATTGAGAATCTTCGAGCCCGTGGTCTTGAACCATTCTTCCTCACTGCCACTCTTGGCACCACCGATGTCTGCGCTGTGGATGATTTCAAGGGTATTGTCCAAGCTCTAAAGCCAACCTTCGATACGCCACGGGATATCTGGGTTCACGTCGACGCCGCGTACGCTGGTGCAGCGCTTGTTCTAGAAGAATACCAACACTTGGCCAAAGCCTTTTCGTCATTCCACTCCATTAGCTTCAGCCCTCATAAGTGGTTTCTTACCACGTTCGACTGTACAGCCGTCTGGGTTCGTCATCGATCTTGGCTTATCCAGGCCCTAAGCATCAAGCCTCCTTATCTACGGAATCAATTCAGCGACGACGAGTTAGTCACCGACTACCGCGACTGGCAGATCCCTCTAGGGCGGCGTTTCCGCTCTTTGAAGCTTTGGTTCGTTATGCGAAGTTATGGTATCAGGGGCCTTCAGAAGCATATCCGCAATGGCGTCGACCTGGCGGAAAGCCTTGAAGAAAAGATAGACTCTCGTCGGGACATCTTTTCTATCTTCACACCAGCTCGTTTCGGTCTCATTACAATCCGGATCGATGGCGAGTCCGAGCAGCAGATTAACGACCGCACTGAGGCGGTGTATGAGGCCATCAACGCTGCGGGCGAGTTCTACCTCACCGCCACCGTTGTAAATGAAAAATTTGCTATTCGTGTGTGCACGAGTGTGACAAAGGTGGAAGAACAACATGTCCAGCGAATGTTTGACGTCTTGGTGGAGGCGGCTGAGACCGAGATTGCTAAAGGGCATAAGTGGTTAGAATGTAACTTATAAGTAAATGATTTAGATAATCAAGAACGAGAAATATCATATAACAAGTTATGCGCCGGTGTTGGACGTGCAACGAAAGTCAAGAAATCCTTCCACACTTGAGAATATTCTGATAATAAGGAAGATAAGTCGGTAGAAGTCCTCAATCTTATATCAAAGAATTTCAGAACTAGACGTCTAGTGGTTCATCTCATAATTCAGCCACAACACCAGAGCATAACTTAAAGGAAAGAGAAACGACCTTTGTTATGGCTCTTGAGCTTCAAGTAACCGTTTTAAGAATGTGACACTGACATCTAAATGCGACCTTTATGCCTCCTATGCTCATCTCCCCGTTTCCCCCAATTCATAATCGTGTACTCATTATCATAACCATTCACCCCCTTTCACCGACTATAGCCCCGACCCCCTCGATAATCATAATCATCATAGTCGTCGTCTGGATACCGACTGCTTGATCGATACCTTCGCCTTCCCCTCTCATTATCCCGACTTCTACTCCCCCTTCGATCATCGCAGTGCTCGTGCTTCTTCTTGTAGTTATCAAAGTCGTGGCTGAGCCACGTAAAGGCACCCAGGAGGGCGAGAACAATGCCTGGTGTCCAATCGAAGCCGGATTCGCTCTGTTTAACAGGAGGGCCACGGCGGGGAGGAGGTTGGCGACGAGATTGGCGATGGCTCCGGGGAGGCTCTGAGTATGTGTCTCTTCTTCCCATGGTAGTGGCAATCAAATGTGATGTGGTGGTTGAGTGTTAGATGATACCGTGGTGGTTTGCTTGATGATATAATCAAGGATGAGATAGGATGTGAGTCGTATTCAGATGGTCAACGTATGTAAGAGGCTCCAAGAGTAAGTCCTAGACATATGTCGTATGTGTCTCTCCCTAGTGAAAATCAAGGGAGTTGCTTGATGTGCCGTATTGTGTCCTGGTTTAGTATCGGTCTTCCATTCACGTAAACTGGTGATATACGAAAAAGCGCAGATTTCACGGTTATAAACTTCCAGCCCCCATGGAATTAAAGACCCTGACCCAACCGTTAGACATCTCCGCCACTACTGCCGGCTTGCATCTCCGGGACCACTTAAGCATTAAGGATCGAATGTCATTGCTTACTTCTCAAGTCAAGCTTAACTGGAACAAGGATCATAGTTGGGGGTGACGTGCCTTTCGGATTTGGCATCCTGACGTGCCAGGGCCCAATTAAAGGACCTGGCCCGAAATGATGTCACCAATATCGTCATTTCTCCTCACTTTCGACACTCACAAAGCAATTTCTCATCAAAAGAATGCATCTTCACGTAATATTGCAGTACCAAGACCCCATCAGATGATTCTATCTTAGCATTAATATTTGTCTAGATCAGGTCCCGTAGTCTTAAGAATAGACGCCTCTACTCTAACGGAATGCTAAACACTGTAAACGTTTAACAAGTCTAGGTGAACATGATACATTAGATGCTCGCTCGCCTTGGTGCCATTGTACGTCTCAATGCCTTCTTGGCCTCCGTCTCTTCTACTAAAGGCAAGACTCCTTGCTCTTTCATCTTGTTGAAAAACTCCTGTCCATACTTGTATCCCAGTTGGTACAATTCATCGAATTTGTGGAAGTCAAGAGTTCCATAGTCATCGATTGGTGGACGCATGTAAATGCATCCAGCCATCGTTTTTGCACGTTCCAAAGCATCAACACTCGACACGTATGCCAGTCGTCCTTGAATCTCCGCAAGAGTTGGCGGGTTTGGGTGAGACGAGAATGGGTTCCATCGGTTCACAAAAGCCCATGCACCAGAAAGTGAATCACCATACGTCTGCGGCGTGTCATCGTCCAAAGCACCTACATCAATGGCGAAGATTATGTCAACTCCGAGACCCTTCATGTGTGACACGGTCAAATTGTCAATATAGCCGCCATCCAGTAGCATACTGCCCTCATCGCATAGAGGTGGGAGTAAACCCGCAAGGGACATGGACGCTCTGATATATCTCCACGCGTACCCACTGGTGTGGAATTCCGCTCGACTCTTACTGATATTGGTTGTGTTGCAGTAATATTCGAGCCAGAAATCTTCCATCTGCGTGTCGCCTAAAGCCTTGAAGATACCACGGTTGAACTCGTGTCCTGTAGTGTAAGATGCAGAGGGATACGTCAGATCAAGAGCAAACCGCCATAGACTGGCCATTCGCCCAGCAAATTTCTTGGCAAATCCAAACATAGGCACGACATCAGCATGCCGGGCGTACAGAGCGCCAACGAAGGCACCGATCGAAGTACCTCCAACGAGATCGATAGGGATTCCAGCTTCTTCCATGGCTCGGATGATACCAATTTGAGTGATGCCTCGAGCACCGCCTCCACCAAGAACAAGTCCAATGGATTTACCACATAGTCGTCGTGCCAGGCGATGAAAATCACCCTTATAAGGCGAATCGGGTGAGTAGTACGGCGTATGGTGCACCTTGCGAGATGTGTATTTTTGAATTTCGGCCTGCAAGACCTGAACACGTTCTTTGAGAGCTTGACCAAGTTTCTTGGGAGCATGGACTGGCATCTCGTTTGTTCTGAAAGCCATTTGAATATGGCAGTGGCCACCATTGATCCACATACGGTTTTGCAGCCAAGCTCGAGTCAGCCCAGGCCGTGAATAACGCTCAGCATGTAGCAAAACCAGAACCTTTCTAGCGGTAGATTTCATGCCAAGCATAAAGCGTTCGTATTCGCCAATAGCTGGTGATCCTTCGGCAAGACCCACCAAAAGGATGCTGTCAGCTTGCGTGATACAAGTCTGTGTCCATGGCGAGTTGACGTTCGTATCTAGAGCCAACATATTAGCTCGAGGCTCTCGTCTAAAAGTCTAGAAAGTATGTTGTAATGGGAATAAGTCAGGAAAAAATTAGAGTTAATAGAACCAACATCGGCTTGGCCTCTGGAGTCTATGTGTGATCTTATCATCATAAAAGGAATGGCTGAAGAAAGAAAACAAGTTATTGCTTACCTGCAACATAGACAACCAGACCATACTTCTCTTCCAGATCAGCAAGATATTGAGAAAGCCTGAGCTTTCCCATTTTGTTGAACGCATGCTTGCCAAGATGGTTAAGAATAGCAGCCTGGTTGAGAGATGTGGCCCCATTAGCTGGACCGACTTGGGCCAGGGCATTCATGAGGCGGTTTCCAAACTCGACAACAGGTACACCTGCGGTAACAGGCAAGATCGCTACAGTTCGCAGATTCATGTTGGACTTGCGCATCAATGTTTTTGGGTTCGTACTGGCATCCTTGTATGAGAACTTGGAAGTGTCATCAACGATTGCCCTCATCCGTGATGCAATGATCTTTGAAATCTTGATGGTGATATTCGGATGCTCCTGTGCCAAGCTGTTGAAGAGTGTTCGGGGGAATTTCACCAACTCCGTATCTCGAATAGCGTGCAGAGTCCCTGGACGAGCAGTTTCTGTAAGCACCTCCAACTCACCGACACTGTCACCTTGTCCGAATTCGGCCAGAGCCGTTACGCCACCACTGCCGCCCTTTCGCTCCTGAACCAAACGAAGGCGACCGTTGAGGACGATATAAATCGCCTCACTTTCATCACCTTCGTGGAATAGCACCTGCCCTGCGTTGACTTGAACCCATTCCAGAGCAAAGTCAATATGTAAAATCAGGCGGGGCAAGATGTTGGTCAGCCTCTTGGCCATGGTGAGGAGGACAATTGGATAACGGTCGACGATCCGCTCCAGCGAAGCGCGAGGCAAGAAGCCGACATAGACATCCGTCTTGGCCACCACATCAATGAAAGACCGGTATGAAGACACGCTACCGATGTAGCCAGCAAGCCCACCGGGTTTGACCAAGGCAATGCTGCGACGAGACTTTTTCGATGTTGATTGTTGTGCCTCGGCCTGATCTCTTGCAGCTTCGGTGCGAGCCAGATTGGGGAAAGAACCCATTTCAGAAGGATCTGGGGTTGAAGGATCTGGTTGTGATGAACCGAATCCATTAGATTGTAAGATGTTGTGGGCATCTGCCTCACCAGTCGTACCAATATCCAAGAACCCATCGACAACATAGTACAAACCAGGGTTCCGCTCTCCTTGCTCTACAAGAACAGAGCCTTTGGGGAAGAAGACGATCTCAACCTCATCCTTCATGTCGCTGGCAAGGCCCTGAGCACTCACAGGAGCATGCAAAGCGGTTCCCCCAGAAGTCACTGACTCAGTCTCGCCGTCAACAGAACCATCGTAAGGAGGCATGAAACCGAAGGCATTGCTTTGGCTGTAAAACTTTGATCGCCGATGGTCGTATGACACGAGTCTGGGAGAGCCTTCCATGGACTCGGGCTCGCGGGACGCGCTCCCGTTGGCATCAAGCCCAAGTGACTTGAACATGCACTCCAAAATAGAAGCACGGAAGAGATTGTCTTCGTCCACAGTTTCTCGTGGATCCATCGTTATGCGACCAAGCCTCCTTGAATCAAAAGGATCATTGAAAAACCTATCATCCTTTGGATTCGCGCCCTGGTGTCTCATCGAGGCCCCGGAAACGGATCGTTGGTCCGCCGGTGAGATACGCGAAGTCCCTCGAGCTAACTGAATATTAGACAGCAGATCTCCAGGACTCGGAGTGTGGGGAGAAGTTCTTTCGCGAGGTGGCGCAATGGTGCTTGTGACAACCGAAGTCGACCGCAGTTTGCTCATTGATTGCAGCATAGCCTCTTTCCGAAGAGTTGTGCTTGACCTTCGCCGATGAGTTGAGGCCGAGTTGTGCAATGCAATACCCTTCGTGTCATCATCTTCGTCTGTACGTTCCCTCTCCCGCTTGAACTTCTCCTTGAGGCGTTCTAGAGCATCACCCCGCAGGATATTGGGGAGCTGGCATACCGTATACTTGATCATGCTCTTCTCTGTCTGCAGGACTTCGCTAGTCAAGCCGAGATAGTTGAATGCTTGCGCAAGCGTGACTCTCTGGAATCTTGAGAGAATAACATGAACAATGTGTGCGGTTGCCTTGGGGTAGATCTTGATGAGCCTTCTGAATGCACTTGCTGGGATGATGGCAATTGTTGTATCAACTGTAGCACGAGCAATAATGTCTGGGTGAGCCGAGCCAGATGTTGCCCTTGTTGGCAAGGGCGGCCTAATAGGTGGAGGTGTCTCGCCATCCAATGACATGGCAGGAATCGCAGCCTGATCAGTTTCCAAGCCAGAAACACCAAGGCCTTCGGGTTTCTTCTCATCCGTCTCACTATCATTCCGGGAATGAGGTGTGCCTGGCATGGACATGTTGACATCCGAAGGGACACGTCGAAGATGAGGCTTTTCGAAAGTCGGGTGTTTGAGGCCGCTGCTTTTGGCAGGATGTAGAGAGGGGTCCTCCTGATCATCATTAGGTCGTAGCCTAACATCCTCTGTAAACAGAGACATGATGGAGAACAAGGATGACATAGGTGCACCATTCCGAACTTCTGTCAGAAGCTGGTAGGTCTGTTGACCAGGAGCGATATCGTCCTCATCGGACGAGTCCAGGTCAAGACGTCCTCGAGAGGCGGCTGCTGCGCGTGGGCTTCGGTTTGATTTGACAAAGATCTCTACCAAGCCATCAACGACGATACAGAAGCCTTTTTCTTCTTCGAGGTTGATGGTCTCTCCAGCAATAAGTTTCCTCGTTTGCATGCTCCGAGTCAACTCATGAAAGACAGGTCGTTCCAGGTAACCGAAGATCTTGATGGCACTCAAGAACTCGTCCAGGTAATTTGCCAACCCAGACTTAGTACCACCTTCGTGAGTGTCTGGAAAGAGATCGATGTCCGGCTCTTTGCGCTGAGGCTCTGGTGGCAGACGGGAGTACATGTTCAGGATGCGATACCTGACAACCCAACTAACGGCCGACACGACCGCTGCCATAATAAACATCCTACAGGCGTGTTAATATTACGAAGCAAACGAGATTATTGGCCAACATACAGTGTAGTAGCGTTCATGGTAACAGTCCAGCTTGTAGAGAACAAGTGGAATAGAAAGGAAGGGATATTGATAGTCACAATTCGAATGACCCAATAGAGAATTGTGGAAGTGATGTGAAGAAGAAACCATATCAGCCACCCAAAGAGGCCAAACCAGGTGTAAGGCTCATGGGCGGTGACAGCAGGCATGGTGCTCACGATAGAGGGAGAGGAGCTGCTGAGGGCATGGGCGACAGTCTCAGCGACGTCGCCGGCCATTTGGGCGGCATTTGACGGATCAGATGCCATGGCTGGTTATGAGGCTGCTGCGCATCATACCGTAGCATCCTGTAGAAAAAAAGAGCCGCATGGAAGCGGAGGGAGAGTTTTGGAGCAAGGGAGAAAATTGGAGGTAGAGGTTTTATGAGCATGGGAAAGGAAAAAAGAGCGTGGCTGCTTCTGCGCGTGAGAGCTTTTAGCTTGTGATCGGTGCGGAGCTACAGGGGAGCTCAGGTGCCGAGGATTGGCCGGTTAAGGCCCCACTCCACTGAGTGACGGTGGGTGAGCCGCTGAATTTGTTCCGCTTGGGTAGGTGTGGTGGAGGGGCTACCCGTTGGTGCCGTCACCTTGTGCATCTGCTTGGATAAGCCATCACTATTCTTTTCTCTCGATATAACGATCGCGATTCTCAGGTCGATTTATTTGGTGCATAAAACAGACGGTAATAGCCTGTTTTGTCTTGTGCCAAGCTGCTACATCCCACAGTTGCATCTCACTTGATCATGCGCTCTTGAGCTCGGCACCCTACGACAGCCTCTCAGATGCCCTTTGCGCAACTCGTCGTCGGCAGCCCAGGCTCTGGAAAGAGTACCTACTGCGATGGCAGTAAGTTCTGCAAGAGACTGAATCTTCCTGTAACTGTATACTGACTGATATAGTGCACCAGTTCCTGGGCGCCATCGGGCGAGCCTGTTCAGTCGTAAATCTCGATCCTGCCAATGACCATACAAACTACCCAGCGGCACTCGATATTCGCAACCTAGTGAAACTCGAAGAAATTATGAAAGATGACAAGCTGGGACCTAATGGTGGCATTTTATATGCCCTTGAAGAACTGGAACATAATTTTGAGTGGTTGGAAGAGGGACTGAAAGAATTTAGCGAAGACTACATTCTTTTCGACTGCCCGGGACAGGTGGAACTATACACACACCACAACTCCCTACGGAATATCTTCTATAAACTCCAGAAGATTGGATACAGGGTTGGTAGCTTCCTCTCTACGGAAAAGTAGCGACTAACCGTTCATAGCTTGTCTGCGTCCACCTCTCGGATTCCTTCTGCCTGACGCAACCCTCGCTGTATGTATCGAACGTCCTCCTTTCTCTCCGAGCCATGATCCAGATGGATATGCCACATATAAACATCCTCTCAAAGATCGACAAAGTCTCCGAGTACGACGAGCTTCCGTTCAATCTCGACTATTATACAGACGTGGACGACTTGACGTATTTGACACCCCATCTCGAATCAGAATCGCCCGCTTTGAGGAGCGAAAAGTTTGGTAAGCTCAATGAAGCTATCGCAAATTTGATCGAGAGCTACGGCCTGGTGCGTTACGAGGTCCTGGCCGTCGAAAATAAGAAAAGCATGATGCACATTCTTCGTGTCATTGATCGTGCCGGTGGATACGTCTTTGGGGGTGCTGAAGGTGCCAATGATACAGTGTGGGCGGTCGCCATGAGGAGTGAGTCGTCTATGCTAGAGGTGCAGGATATCCAGGAGCGTTGGATTGATCAAAAGGTGGAATATGACCAAATAGAACGTGAGGCCGAGGAAGAGCAGGCTCGCATTCAAGAGGAACAAGCCATGGAGCTGGACCAAAGCGAACCATTTGCTCCAGCAGGCGGAATGGACCCCGACTTCGGAGATATGACTGTTCCAAAGGACAGTGGGATTAAGGTAGTTAGAAAGAAATGATACCCGTTCATCAATCCGCATCATCCATTTCTTCATCACTCGACGCGTCGTTGATGTCGATAACCATTTCGTCCTGATTACGCAGAGAAAGGCTGGGAGAAGATTGGGAGTCCGTATCCTCCTTTGCAGCAAGGATGAGTCTCTTGGCCTGGCGAATAGCTTCTTCCTCAGCTTTGCGAATTGTCCCACTGACGCGTACAACACGAAAGATACACGGCCTGCCGTCTTTGACGGGAACGTGATCCATAAAGGTCAGTGTTGACCAGAGCATTTGATAGTGAGCCCTTGAACATCGTAGGATGAAAGTTGAGGTTGCCAGGGATAAGTATTTTACTAGACATGTTAGAAATGCGACGCGGTTAGAAGCAAACAGCAAGATGCTCACCTGAGCAGCTCATCAAAGCTCCAGATCCACAGTCGCCATAAAGCGACGCGACTTCAGCTCTGATACCCCTGATGAGTGCGCCAGGAGTGAGCTTTTCGATTGTTGGTTGGTGATTGAGAACGAAGTCTGGCAAATCTGATTTTGCAGCCTTTGCAGGGTCTGGCAGGTAAACAATGTTGACAAGGAGATATCTTTCCTTTATGCGCACCATTTTGAGGAAGCGGCGGCGAAAGATCGAGTGATGTTGTTGTAGATGTTGACGAATAAAAGAAGTTCAACCAAAGCTTGAGACTGAAGAAGTTGACTTGCATCTCCGTGGAAGTTTGGCGGCTTCGGGGTCTGCCCCACTAAGACCGAGGCGGTCCAGCGGGGCCGTAGACGAGGGAGCTTCCCCGCCGTCATCAGTTGATGAACTCAATTATTATATTTGCTCATTTCTCCCTGCAAGAGCTATATCCTTTGATAAATATACCTCAGTATTGATATTGTTATTCTATAAAACGGAGTTCTTCATAAATTGTCACTCGATTGTCGCAAAAACCATGGCTTCCGGTCCTTTGAAGGCGGCTCTTCTTATCGTCTCAACGACAGCAGCCAAAGACGCTTCTGCTGATGCTTCAGGACCTATCCTTGCCCAAGTACTGAAAGATGAAGGTGATGAAAAGTGGGAGGTTCAAGATACGAAGATTGTCTCAGACGATGTGCTCGCTATCCAACGACAGATAACTGCCTGGACCGACGGTCCTGATAGTGTCAACCTCGTTGTGACTACTGGCGGAACTGGTTTTGCTACTGGAGACTCTACCCCAGAAGTCAGCACTCTATATGGGCTTTTATGAACAATTGAAGGCTAATAATATCTAGGCAGTCACTCCCTTACTGCATAAGCAAGCCCCAGGCCTCGTTCATGGCATGTTAGCAGCCTCTCTCACAGTAACACCCTGTAAGTGATATCGCTTCCAATATCGTACCAGATAGTCCTAACAAGATCGATAGTTGCAATGATGTCACGTCCAGCAGCGGGAGTCCGCAACTCATCCATCATTGTGACCTTACCTGGCTCGCCCAAAGGCGCAAAGGAGAACCTCCAAGCCATCGTTAAGACACTACCCCATGCCTGTATCCAGGCTACAGGTGGCAACTCCAGAGCTATTCACTCTGGTGGAATCAAGAAACTGGAAGCTGAAGCAGGCCTTACAGGTGGAGATGCTCAGCCTGCAACTGCTGGTGGATGTGGTCATCATCACCACGACCATGGTCATGGTCATGGCCATGGAAATCTCGTGAGACACACAAAGCCCGGTACTACTCTCTCTAATGATCCTGCACTTGGGCCTTCTCGTAGATACCGAGAATCACCCTACCCCATGCTACCAGTCGAAGAAGCCCTGTCGTTGATCGAAGAGCATACCCCCGAACCCGAGGCTATCACAGCACCAGTTAATCAGTCCATCATCAACTCAGTTCTAGCTGAGGACGTCAAGGCCAGAGAGAATGTTCCGGCCTTCCGCGCCAGTATCGTGGATGGCTACGCTGTTGTGGCCCCTAAAGACGGCCAGCTGAATGGCGTCTTCCCTGTAACAGCCATATCTCATGCTTCACCTGGCGAGATCGGGGCTCTGAATGAGGGAGAGTTGGCTAGAATCACCACCGGAGCCCCTCTGCCTCCTGGTGCTACGACTGTTGTTATGGTCGAGGATACTATCCTCAAAACAATGTCAGAGGACGGTAAAGAGGAGAAGGAAGTTGAAATTCAAGTCGATGGGGTAAAGGAGGGTGAAAACATCCGCGAAGTTGGTAGTGATGTCAAAGAAGGAACTGTCATTCTCAACAAGGGAGAGACTATCAGCGGCGTTGGCGGTGAGATCGGCCTTCTCGCTTCTGTGGGAGTCTCAGAGGCAAAGGTCTACCGTCGTCCTGTGATAGCCGTATTATCCACTGGTGACGAGATCGTCGAGTACAACCGCCCAGGTGATCCGAAACTTGGCGAAGTCCGCGACACCAATCGAATTACTCTCATGTCCGCAACGAAAGAATGGGGCTATGAAGTTATCGATCTCGGTATTGCTAGTGACAAGCCCGGTACTTTGGAGGAGACGCTCCGTGATGGACTCAGACGTGCAGATTTGCTCATCACCACTGGTGGTGTCTCTATGGGCGAGCTCGATCTCCTCAAACCAACGATTGAGCGTTCTCTTGGCGGCACTATTCACTTCGGGCGTGTTGCTATGAAGCCTGGAAAACCAACCACCTTTGCCACAGTTCCTGTCAAGGACAATTCGGGCCAGCGTGTTACCAAGATCATCTTCTCACTTCCTGGCAACCCAGCGTCGGCTCTGGTCACTTTCCATTTGTTTGTGCTTCCTTCGCTGCACAAATTGTCTGGCGCCTCAACTAAGGGCCTCCCAAGGGTACCTGCTGTCATCTCGCACGACTTCCCCTTAGACCCTAGACCCGAGTATCACCGTGCCGTGGTTACGGTTGGAAAGGATGGGCTCCTCTCAGCTACAAGTACCGGAGGGCAACGCAGCTCCAAGGTTGGAAGCTTGAGGTCGGCTAACGCCTTGGTCATTTTGCCAAGTGGAAAGGGGAAACTGGAGAAGGGGTCAAAGGTTGAGGTTTTGCTATTGAGCGCTGTGCAGGCTGCTTAGAAGCCGATCATACTGCGCAATATACAAGTCTTCCAGCCAATAATGAGCTGCAACCAAACATACAATGCACACGCCTGCATCAAAAGCTAATCTTGAGTAACATATAATTCAAATCTCATCGTGATGTACACTTCCACCTCCATATGATACTGGTACTGGTACTGGTACAGGTACAGCCAAAACACGTCCTCCCAAACCAATCTTCCAAACGCCTGACCAAATATTATTGGCGCAATGCATGCACGCGCTCCGTCTCTTTTGAACACACAAGGTGATGCCGTCGGTAAACCCGTCGGACTTGATGTCTAAGGTTAATGGATAGGTGGAAGACTTATTTCTTCTCGCCGAAGGCAGGGGCCTTGCTAGAGACCAGAAGACCGATGATCAGACCGAACAGGCCAAGCACCGAGCTGAAAATCTCTATGACCAGAATCTTGACGAAGCTTAAGACATGTAAGTAATTTGTCTAAGTTATGACCAAGTTAGGTAGATGACGTACAGTGAGGGATCGGCAGCATCGGCCAGAGCAGCACCACTTCCGTTGATACCAACGGCAACACCGCAGACAAGGTTGCACATGCCGACGGTGAGACCAGACCAGAAGAGTGCATATCCAGTGTAGTAGGAGTTGGCGGAGTAGAGCTCAGCTCCAGAGACGTTCTCGACCTTTTGCGAGAAGACGATAGCCATGATGACGCCGTAGATGGCGACAACTTCACAGAAGATAATGGAAATCAAGTTCTTGGTTCGGATGCGAGGGGCCTTGACACCACCTCCAAGAATCGACGAGCCGGTAATGAAGATGCCCCTGGAGATAATGCGTCAGAGCTGTGATGTAAGAATTGTTGTCTGAGGCTATACGCACCATGCAGCACCAACAACAGAGAGACCGATGCAAAGCGCGATTCCTAGAGTAGCCCATGTATAAGGCGAAACAGATTCGAGAAACGCGCCGACATCGAAGGACTCGCCGCTTCCGGTGAAGAGCATGTCTATACGACAGCATCATGGTCAGTAAAAGTACACTAGAGCCTCCAAGTATCAACGTCTCTAGGGAACGGGTTTCGCGTACAAGCTCCAACGATGGTCAAGAACGACCCAATGCCGCCCACTCCATAGTATAGACTCATTGCGACGGTATTCGAATTGTTATCTCGACGATCCGGGGGTTGATATGTTGGCGATGGTGGGCGTCGGGTCGGATGAAGGTGGCTTATTCTGAGCTTGAAGGAGCTCCTGTTTCAAGGTACCTTGAAGCTGCGATGCGTGTCCAGCAAGCAGGCAACTGGAATAACTGGGTACGACGTCACATGATGCGAGGCTGACTGGTGGTTTGTGGCGCGCTTAGTCATTCCCGCTTTGTACATCCCCCAAGGCAGATGCATCTCATGAACCTTGCCCTTGACAAACAATCAACCACCCAAAGCCGAAAATAGTAATTTAACGATCGACTCTTCTCGCGCCCGAAGTTCAAAACCGCAATCATGGCTACCGGAGCGCAATCCTTCTATGAGCTGTACCGCCGAAGCAGGTACTGCGCCATATTGCTATGCGCTGCTTTGCGACAGCCTGACTAACATGGTTCACTGCAGCATTGGTCTCGCTTTGACAGATACCCTCGATGATCTCATCAGCGACGAGCGCATCAACCCTCAGCTTGCCATGAAGATTTTGAGCAATTTCGATCAGGCCATCACCGAGGCTCTTCAGAAGAACGTTAAAGCTAGACTTCAATTTAAGGTGAGCGAATACCTCCGAGCTCGGCGCACGTATTTCGACCAGAACTAACCACCTCACCTACAGGGAAGTCTTGACACCTATCGATTCTGCGACGAAGTCTGGACCTTTTTGATCAAGAACGTAACCTTTAAAATGGACAATGGGAGTCAATCCGTCACGGCGAACAAGGTTAAGATTGTTAGCTGCAACGCCAAGAAGCCTGGCGAGGGACAATAAGTCAACGACTCAAGAATGCGCAAGAACGGATACGAAGAAACAGATGCGCAACTTTCATAAATTGGGAAACTACCGAAATTCTGCTTTTCCAGCATTGGGCGGCGTTTGGAATCTGGCTCTTTACAGTTACAGGACATTGATTTATTGTGGGCAAGAAGCAAAGCACTGGATTCAGTGCTAAGAAACTAGACTTGGTTTTATGCACAATCAACAGAAGTTTAGTCAAGAATGATATGATATTGCTTTACCTGGACTCTACCTGATTGAATAGAGAAATAGCATGACGCATGTGAATTCACTTCCCCAGATTCTGGTGGTGAGGCTGGTTTCTTAAAACGTCTCTAACCAGGGGCGAGTCTGCCCAAGACAGGTAGTCCCCCACTAAAAGACCACTTCTCAGCCTCTAACAAGGGTGCCAAGTCAATCCATCATTATCAGGGGGCCCTCCATTCTCACCAACCTAAGAACTCCGAAGACTCCGACGACCATGCTCCGTAAACGTCAGAAGCCAGAAGCTGGACCTTCTTCTTCGCCTTTAAAGAAACAGCCATCCCCTGAGATGCCGTCGCCGAGTAACTGGAGCCTGCGGTCGCAATGGATGTTCTTTGCGGTTGCTAGTGGTGCTTGTGCTGCTTTCAATGGAGTTTTTGCAAAGTTGTAAGTACAAAGACATAGTTCCCTTACAGTGACGATTATGCAGAGTCTATTCCAAGTGTATGGTGATAATACAAATTACGCTACGGAGGCCTCGGGTTGGCAACCGGCCTGAAAGATGGAAGGTATACTAATTTATGCTCAGGACAACTACACAACTCACTACCAACCTATCCAATAGCATTGCGAAATTGATTGGCTTGTCCGCTCATGAGCACATAGTCGAATATCTCGTTCGGGGCGTAAGTGAATCTCTTCTAACCATTACTTGACTTGCAACTAAACCTTGTAGATATTCTTTGTCCTCAACTTAACGTTCAATGGCGTTGTAAGTGACTCCCAGTCGAACCTCTGATCACTCACTTATATGCTTCAGATGTGGACGCTTTTCACCCAGGCTCTTGCCCGTGGTACATCCACAACTCAAGTCTCCATCATGAATACATCTACGAACTTCATGGTCACAGCAGTACTAGGCGCCTTGATCTTCTCGGAAGTTCTCCCGCCTCTATGGTGGGCTGGTGCTGCGCTTCTTGTCGCAGGTAATGTCATTGTGGGACGAAAGGATGAGACTAAAGACGCTGGTGCTGCGGCCGCTGCCGAGGGGCCGAGTTATGTTCCTTTGCCGACTGAAGATGATGGAGCGCAGCGGGATGACGAGGATATTATTGATTTGGGAAGAGTGTCGGATGAGGAACCACGATAGACAGGTTGGCCAGTCACAGTTTTGATGCAGAATGCCACGAGAGACACGCTGTTGGATACTCGATAGAGTTCGGCCAAGTAGCATAAGTCAAAAGTAATAGATTCAGTCCCGAACACCAGCGTATCATGCACATTTCTATAGTACCAAATAACAAAAGGTAACAATCAACATGTTCATACAATTACCGTCGACTCTCCAGCTCAACGCCCTCATCGAGTACCTCCTCATCGCCGTCTAATATTTGCCCTCTACCCAGTGGCCGCTCACCGCCAGAAGTGCTTGTTAGGCGAATCCGACCTCCTGAATATCTTGAGACTCGACCAGAGAACCAGTTACCGGCCCGTTGGAAAAGATTCCAAAGTTGTTCTTGCCCCTCCTCGATACGATGATTATCCTTGGGATTCTCAGCGGCTTCGACCTTGAACTGATATTTCAGACAATCTTTGACGGTCACAAGACCGGTGAGCTTGCCATGATATTCGATTAGAATAACTCGTGGTCCGATCTTCTGAAACAATTCCATGACGGTCTCCAGGGGAAGTCTCGGGTGAGCTGTGACGGGTGTTGCATCAACATATCGGCTAAAGTCGAGAGTTGAAGAGTGTGATGAGTCGTCATGGATGTTGTTGAGCGATGTACTTGACAAATTTGCCGACGACGGTGCAAATGTGCATTTTGCAGTCTCCGATAATGGTGAGATTCGGCTCATCTTGTCAATGGCATATCGCAACTCCGTACTGCCGATATAACCAACAAGCACCTTGGTGTGTTTGTCTTCCACCACGGGGAAGCCTTGGTATCGATCATCAGCAAGGAGGCTCTGGACTTCGCCCAAGGTAAGCCCATGAACGGGCATCGAGACAACGGAAGTTCTCATGACAGCCGACACAGGGACTCCAAAGTTGTGCTCCTCTTTACTGTCGAGGAAGGGCATTCCACTGAACCATATCATTCTATCTGCGATGCCTCCCTTGCCAAACAACTCGCTGACAGCCTTGGTGACTCCAACAACGATCATGGTGGGGAGGATGTAGTTCAGAGCACCTGTGAGCTCAAACATGATGACCACCACGGATATAGTGATGTGCATGATGCCACTGAGTGCCGCGGCGGCTCCTAGTAGGGCATATGTACCTGGTGTGATGCAAGGCTCGTCAGGTTTGCATGCTGAAAAGAAGACGCTGGTGGGATTGGCTTCGTGAATAGCTTGAACAAGAATTCCAATTGTTCTTCCGAAAGATGCTCCAATAGCCATTGAAGGAACGAAGATACCAGCGGGAACCTTGCATCCATAGGATAGTATAACAAGGAAAAGCCTTAGGAAGGTCGCCAGAAATAGTGATATTATGTTCCACCATCTCTTATCAGGCTCGCAGAGACCATGGTACGATTCTCCACGTCCGCACTCCGAGAAGAGAATCTCCATACTCTCTGTCATGTCAATCCTCAAGAAGGCATTAGGGTAAGCAATAATAGCAGTTCCAGCTGCCAGCAGAGTCGCTTCGAGAACTGCATACTCTTTCAAGTACTTCTTTCTGAATGACTGAACCCGCAAATTCCACTTAATAACAAAGGCTCCATAAAGACCTCCGAAAATACCAATCAAGACGTAGAAAAGCAGCTCGAAGAAGTGCCAGTCGTTCTTATACTCAACCTGGAACATAACCAGTTGGCCCGTTCGAAAAGGATTCATAGCAGCGAGAACAGCTGTCGCTACCAGGGCACAGAAATAGCTTCGCCATAATGTCTTGAGAGGGAATTGGTTCGACATCTCCTCAAGAGAGAAAAGCACGCCGCCGATAGGACTGCCAAAAGCGACAGCGACACCAGCAGCTGCCGAGGCGCTCAGAAACTCCCTAGTCTTGGAAGCGTTGCGCTTGTATTTGTCGAAAAGTCGAGAGATCACGTTTCCCGTACACACGGCGTAGTGTACACTTGGGCCTTCCTTTCCAACTGACAAGCCAGATGCGATGGCTAGAGGGAGACATATTGATTTGATGATTAGGGTCCACCATCCAAGGAAGCCTTTCATAACGAACCCGGCAATGATGCACTTGATCTCAGAAATACCTGAACCGGCAGCATATGGTGCGAAAGATTTAACCAAGGTGCCCGCAACACAAGCAAATAGAGTCTATATCATCAGTCTATAACCAGAATCGAAGGGAGACTTGGCACTTACTGCAAAGACAAAATAGATGAAATAGTTCAAGGGTTCGAAGCCAGTCCATCTATGCCACTGATCGCAGCCTGTCTGGTGTCAGTATCATTCATGTCGCCGTAACCTGAACACCACATACCATTCTCTTCTCCCCAGCAGCAAAAGTTCTCATTCAAATAGAAGCCTGTCTCGCAATAGCCCATCTTGACGTCGGAGAGCCATTCTGTAATGATATTGAGTAGCGCTGCGTTCAAGCCAATCGCAATGCCAATGATTGTTACCACGATCCAGGCTTGCGCTGCATCATAACTCCTCCACAGCTGATATCGCCAGCCAGGTTGTCCTTTATCGTAGAGACCGGCCGCTTGCTTTCTTCGCGCCTTACGCTTAGCTTGTTCTCGCGCCGCATCTTGAACCCAGTCTAACGTATATCAGTACCGAAATCCGTATTGTAGTCGATCGAGTCGCATACCTATTGTTGTAAAGTCCTAGTCCAGCTAGTTAGCACAGAGCCGCATATCCAGTGTCCCACAACATACTTCATATCTCTTAATCTCGGCAATCTCCTCCTCAATGAGCCCAGCCCCTGTACGCGCTGCACTCCCTGTTTCTTGATCTGCATTCGAAAAGACGGAGGATAAACGTGATACCACCGAAGGACGTCTTTCAAGCCCAGGTCCAGGAGGTGCCAAGCTGAAGGATGATTGTCGCACGTTCATGGCTCAGGCAAGGCAACCATTGTCGCTCAACCGCTATCTTTGAAGTCGCGTAAACCGGGATGATTGGATTGACTGATTAAAGATGCTAACGAGGCGAAAACGAGAGCTGTTTCTTTAGTCAAAGGCTATTTCGTAGACTTTGTTATATGGTGAGTGTCGCAATGACCAACAGGGATGCTGACAGCTGATATGTGGCTTTAGGTTCCAGCCACAGTATCGCGTTTAGTGGTTGCAGCATCGCGTCTCAGACTTCAGTTAGTATCCTTCGTGTATCTTGACTTCACAAGATCAGTAATTCATATTTAACTCGACTAATCAGCCATTTTTAGCGACATAAAGACCTTTGATCTTCTCCTAAATAACTCCATAACCCTCATATTCTCTTTATTCTCGACTCCCAACTCTCAACCGTATCTTAGCCCCTCATACTACTCTTGAAGCATTGGCTTAGAGTCAAGGTACGCCTCGCATTTCTTGTTCAAGGTGCTCGCGCAATTCAGATGTCATGTTCAATCTTGGAGTCGCTGGCGCACTTGCTTTTAGTGTTTGTTTTCTTTCCTTCTCTCCCAAGTCTTCTGTTCTGTATTTTATGGTAACTTTCTTACCCTTGTCCCCAACTTTGACCTTCGCCCCTAGCCGATATTCAAAGTCATCCACCTCACGCATTGATACATACATTTAGCTCTTTCTAACTCATTCAGACTCATACTTCTCTCATTCTCGAGCGATTTCGTCTCTACTGCCGCCATGCCTTATAACACCACTGCTATTCCTCCTCGAAAAGAGCCTACAGGCCAGAATCAGCTTCCTCGTAAGCAATTGATCATGCTCTCCAGCCACAATCTAACATAATTATAGTCTCTAGAGTTAAGAAGATCATCGCACAAGACCCAGATATCGGTCTATGCTCTAACAACGCAGCTTTCGTGATAACTCTTGCTGCCGTATGTCTTCGCTATTTGATATTACCATCATCATACTCACGCGACACAGGAAATGTTTGTTCAGCATCTCGCAGAAGAGTCACATACCCAAGCCAAGCTAGATCGCAAACCTCGTCGAAACATCCAATACAAGGACGTCGGTAAGTTACGCCACCCATACTTCATCAGCTCTTTCTAACTTCAATAGCAAGCGCTGTTGCACACCATGACAACCTCGAGTTTCTTGAAGACGTTGTACCAAAGACTGTTCCCTACAAGAACATCAAGGCCAAGGCCAAGGCCACGCAGGCACGTCTCCAAGGTGACAATACCAATCAGAAACTTGAATTTTCCCTGGCAAACGGCGCCGGCAAGCCTCTTGTGAACGGCAACTCCATAGGTCATCATGATAGACAGGACGACCCGAACTCGCAGCTGGAGTTGGAGTTCAGACAGGCTTCTGGTGCGAATCGGGATGGAGATGTAGCAATGACTGGCTAGTTGTAGTACTGCTCATTTGTTAGGTGGCTGACGGTAGAAAGAGGCGTTTTCAGGATTGACCGTTAGCCGGCTAAATTAGATAGGGAGGGCAAAAGCTGTCTATCAGCATCATGTACATCACAAAACAAACAACAAGCTTCATATTTGGCATCAACTTCCATTTATTGGTATGTGAGGATATAGCCATAATCCAAAAGCCAAATAATCATAGTATTTTTTCTGCAACCCCGAAACCAAGCAGTACAAAGCCATCACAGATGTAAAGATTTATTCCTCCATGGCATCTCCATGAATACCAGAAGGCAGACGTCCCTCGTTCAACTCCTTCTCCAGCGCGATAATCTCCTGTAGGCTGGTAGCCTTCTTGATACGCTCCTGTAGTCGCTTCTTCTCGGCGTCCGTCAGCTTTATTCGGGAAAGCTTGGAGGGTGCGTCTGAGCCGTCAGTCGAGGTGTTGAAAGTTGTAGTCTTGATACCCTGGATCTGTGTCGTTGTTAGCTTCATGCAACTGTTCTATTATTGGCGCTGTCCATACCTTTGAAGCCAGAGCTGTTGGCTCTTCTTCAGTTCCGAAGAGTGCGCGAGCTTTCTCCCGCTCGGACTCTTTGACCTTTTCGAAGTCGAGAAACCGCACGGAGGGACACTTCCATAGCACCCAGTATCGATAGTTCTGCATCTTGCATCAGTAATTGCTACAACAGTCGACACGTCTCAGACTGACCTCCTTCTTGGAAACGGGGTTATCCGACAGTACCAAGTGCGTCAAGCGGGGAAATGACGCCAGCGCATCCAAATCCGCAAGCTCTGTCAGGTTGTTCGACGATAGCACCAGGTTGGCGAGGTTTGGGATGGCCTTAACGAGAGAGGGTTGAATGCTTGAAACGCGGTTTCGCGCGAGGAGAAGAGTCGTTATGCGAGGCGACAAGGGAAAGTTACCCAGTACTTGAATGTCATTATCTGTGAAGTCGATGGCATCGTGAGGCTGAGCTGTTAGCAACAGAGCAACAAGGCAGAGGATTTGGAACTTACGCCAGCGACACCCAAGTTCTCAATCGCGGGAATTCGGTGTCCTGTTCACGCCGCAAAGACGATTGTATCAACTCTGCGCTCTCTAAAGATCAAAAATGTAGCATCTGCTCTTTTCAAAACGCACCTCGAAGATCAAGCTCTCGCTCCTTGAGCGGGTTGAGGTAGGATAGGGAATCCCGGATGAGGTCGGCGGTGAGCCGCATCTTGGGTCTGGGGCCGTTACCTCGGGTTCAAAAATGAAGTTGCTTGGATTTGGTACACTGTGGGATCGAGTTTGGAGGCTGTTTGGAAGGGCACGCGAATGTCGGTAGCGTTGATTTATGGCAAGGCAAGGCTGCGACTTGACGAGGCGTGGGGGAAATTTTGGTGTCGCGTGTGGCTTGAGCTTAGAGTGGCACACAGACCCCAGCCACCATAGACTTAGATTGAAGGACAGGCAGCTGAGTAAGTTTTACAACACAAACCAGTCAATCACAGAACAGAGAGTGGTTCAGGATATGCATACGAGTTCACGCACATGCAGTACCGTTTTAGAAGTTCTTATTATTCCGTATACTGCAGTTGAGGGGATAAACTACAATTTCCCTAAGCTTGGGAGTTGATGATGATGTAATTCTTGCTTAATTGTTCTATCCAGAAATAAGCTGCCAGCAAACTAAAAGGTGATTGCTCTTGTTGTCTTTATAAACTGCATCGCGTCACCAGCTGTATCTCGGCTCTACTGAAACACAAAAACAACGCCCATCCTGTCCACCGAAACGCTCATAGTGTATGGGAACTCCAACAACGCCACATCTAAAATAGAATCCACGTGAGACTGCAGCAACTGCTGTTGTTGAAGGGATATAACAGTCGACCGAGGTGGTCGGGCGCTCGACGACTTGGCTTTTGATCCAGAACCCGCATTTGGAGCCGTTGGAGCTTGCCTAGGAAAACGCTCCGTGTTTAACGTCAGCGCCGTCGTAGGGTGCGAGGTCGTGTAAGTCGGTTTGGGTGAATCTGGGGACAGTCCACTGTAGATGAACGAGCTCTCCATCCGTGAAAGGTCCCAGAAGCGAAGTCTTTTATCTGATCCGCCAGTGACGATAAAAGCGTGCCTCACGTCTCTTGAGTCTTCTGCAGTTGCGGTTCCGACAACCATGGCGCGAACTCCGCGATCGGCGTTGGCGATTTCATTGGGTTCGATGTTGGTAGCATATCGTCCGAGCATGCCTTCTCGCCTGTCTTCGTCCACATCCCATGCCTCATACCCTTTAAGACCATCCTTGCTGCCTCCCGCTCTGTAAATTTCTCGGCAGACGGTTTTCTCTAGATCCCAAACCGTCACTTCACCTTGTCCAGTGCCACCAGAAATGCAGACCCATTTGCCACGGCCTTTGGTAGGGTGGATGCAAATTCGATAGATCGAGCCTTTACCTGGTAGGCCCCAGCCCTTGAGTCTCATCTTGAAACGCAAATCCCAGAGGTCGACAACTCCATGAGAAGTACCCACACAAAGCCAGTTGCGCTTCCTATCCACGCAAAAGCAAGTTGGCGTTCCATGGTGCACAGGATTTTCGAGAGTATATAGGAGGCTCATGGTCCTCAAGTCGATACCGAGAATCCTTGAGCGATTCGTAGCGATGACAAGAATCGAGTTTGATTCTTGTCTGAAGTGTTCACACCACACCGCGAACTCGCCATCTGGTAGTTGATACTCACGCAGAACACGCAATTTGCCGTACCTAACAACTCCACTAGCAGATACGGTGTCGACCTTAACCACGTGAACGGTACCATCAGACGCACAGCTCACAAAACAATGCGAGTTTTCCACGAAACAGAGGGCGACAACTCGTGTGTTATCTCCATGTTTGTGAAGTTGACGAGAACGGTGCGTAATGTTTCGCTCGAGCCTAGCCGTATCCCACACCCTCACAGTACCATCGTCGCCGCCGGTGATGAAGAAAACATGATCAGGGGATGGTAAAACCCTATTGATAGGACTTTTATGTTCGGAAAACGTTGCGACAAGTTGTCCAACCGGTTTCCAAGGTTCCTCGCCAGGTTGGACACTGGCGCGACTTGCTTTGCTCCTCTTAATCGGTGTGACCATAGGCCCAAACTCGATAACATCACGAGGAAAGTTATCAACATACATGTTGTCTAACATTCTTTGTATGCTTGGATCGTTGCCTGCGTAACTATGTTTCGACACACGGGATCCGGTAGTGTCTCCTTCGTTCCCTTCAGAAGAAGGTTGCTGGTCTGTTGAAGTCTGAGCGAAAGGCCCTTCGACCTCACCAAATGCATTGGCGTCGGTGGTGCCAGTTTGTGCGATAGATTTGTTCTTGTCCTTGCGGTCAAGGAGACTCAGGGCGCTTGCCTGGTGGCGAACTGCATTTCTGGAAGGTGGCTCTCCTTGAGAGGATCCATCGTCAGCTGTTTGCATTACCTGCCCTGCTGAGGGCGCTCTGGTATGCGTTCGGCCAGCGCTAGTTGGTGAAAGAAGACGGCGTGATGAACGAGGTCCAACACTTTGTACTCGGCGGTTAGTGTTGACCCTCTTTTTTCCGCCAGTCGAGTCGTCAATAGTCATGGAGGCGTCCAAGAGGGCATCTGCAATTGTGTAAGGTTCCGCTGGTGGCTCAAGATCCACCACTGCATTGGGGTCTCGAAGTGGCGCGTCATTGAAGAACACCGTTTGAGGAGTGACTCCCAAGGATTTGAGAGATACCACACCATTGGATGTGGTACCATCTGTTGTAGAAGTATCACGCGCCTTCATCTTGCTAAGACGCCAAATGAATTCACGTAAAGCATCGAGCTTCAACTCATCCTCATGCTTGAGTCCAAGGTTTCTGAGTTTCGTCAACCATTGCTCGTCTTCGTCATTTCGGGCCACTCGTCCCATAGAGCTTTGCATTAAATCTCGAGAGGTGCGGCTTGATGTTGACCCTTTGGAGCCGAACAATAACGGTTTGAGCTGTTGCAGGGGTTTCCAGTAGACGCCACGTTCTGTCTTCGAGGCCCAGGTTATAGCCTGATCAAAGACGTTTCGGGCTAATGGCCTCTTGAGAGCATCAAGTATGTTGAGTTCGGAAAAGTCTGAGAGAACCTCCACTTTCAGGAACGGTTTTAAAAGAGGCATCAGGTTACACCTAATATCAGCAGGTGGCAAGTACCGTGCTGACATTGACAGGAATTCTGCCGCTGATTCGCGGATCCAGATGTTTGGGTGCATCGTGAATCGGCTGATGAGGTCAACTAGCTCCCAAACCTTGGGCCTCGATAACAAACCAAGCCCAGCGAGCTGAGCAAGCGAATGGAGAGCCGCCTGTACCACATACTCCTCTGGGTCAGTCAAGGCTTGTATCATCAAGGGTAGCATGAACTCCTCCAAGCTCGTGCTTCCAATGAAGGCTGCGATGCCGACGATCGTATCGAAAAATGCGCATTTCAGCGTCCAGTCTCGATCATTCAGATATGTGTTAAGATGAGTAAGGAGGACGTCGTTTGAATGATGGTCAAAGAAGAGGCACAGCTCGGGTACGGAGGCCAAAAATGCTCTGCGAACCGAAATGTCCGGGTCTTCTACCAATTGCTTTGAATGGCTCTCAAGAACCTCAAAAAGCTGTCGCCCAGCGTTGTCAAAGACGCTCTCGAAGTTTGCCTTGGCATCGGCTCCAGGTTCGACCTCAGGATCTGTAATAGGCATCGAGCCATCAGCTCGAAGGCTTGAGGCCATATTAAGGAATCTCTGTGCAGTAGTCGCAAGACTGCCGAGACAAGAAGCATAAGCTGCTCTGACCAAAGGACTGGGTACCCTTGATCTAGACCCCAAGGCGATTTCCATACGAGGCAATACGTACTCCACCAGGACATGAGAGTTGAATGCATTGACTGTCTGAACCAGCTGCAGAAGCTGGGTAATGGTTCGAATAGCGGCAATCAACACTAGATCTGTCTCATCTGGGACGAGAAGAGTCATTAGATATGGCAAAACTCTGTCCAACTTGGCTTCATCAGTCAGCCTCTCAGAAAAGGCAAGGAGTACGTCACATGCGCGGATTCGTGAAGATGCTCGCGCAGTGTTTCTTAGTTGAGACACGATCAACGTCAGGAATATCAACGTTCCATCATCTTCTGGTGGCTCTAACTCGGAAGATACGGTATGGTTGTGATTCGGTATGTTGAGCCTTACCGGGAAATGCGATAGGCTCAGTCTGGGAGGCGGTTGAAGTTCGTCTGAGGTACGTTTCTCAAGCTGATAACCAAGGAAGTATGAGATCTTATCAAAGTCGTAAAATACGCGATCGATTCGATCGTCAGCTTCTCCGAGATTCTTCGAAGTGCCTGACATTGGATTGTTGCCAGATGAAGGGTCTGTTATAAGCTCCATATACTGGTGCAGGAAATTGTAGAAGTAATGTGGAAATACTTTGCCTTTCCAGAACTCCAGGTAATGGTCCGCCGAGTATCGTTTCTCGGGGTCGAGCTGAATCATATGGGCTATCATATCGGCGAGATCCTTGTTTGCGATGGTGCTCAGATGTGTAATCACAGGGTCGTACTCGCCACGACGATACTTGTACAGCTGTGCGAGGCTGAAGATGTCTGACTCAAGAAACAATTGCGCAATAACGCAACCAGCACTGAAGATGTCCATCGCCCATGTCATCTTCGCCTTCTTCGGTGGTGCCTCTCCAGAAGCATAGAAGCGCTCAGGGGCGACATAACAGGTTCGGAGGCCTGACGTATCGAAGAAGTAAGAGAAATCGGCCGGGTTGTCGTCGGGGAGCATAACAGGCTTATATGCGGAGGAGAAATCGGAAAGGTATAGCCAATTCCACGAAGTCACGAGGACATTCTGCGCCTTGATATCGCCGTGGTAGACATCGCGTGCATGACAATCGCGAAGAGCGCAAAGAAGCTGGAAGGCCAACCATTTCTTCTCGATGTCTTCGAGGAACGGTCGAGTGCTGACTCGGTCATATAGTGAGCTGTAAAGGAACTGGCGGACTAGGTAACCATTGGTCTCGGTCTCGATAATGCGCTGGAATCCGAGGGTGTTGGGGATTTTGTCTATCGCGTTACTCTGCTCTGATTTTGGTTAGAAGCTTTGTGGGAGGGTTGAAAACGCCCAAAGGTTACCTATTATCTGTTTCTTGTATTTCTGTAGCTTGACTTCGGCATATGGCTTAACCAGGACCTTGACGAGCACTAGACCATTCTCGTGACGCCCACGAATAGACTTCATGAACCTCGCATTTCCTATACTTTTCTCAAAGTGAACATCGCTAAGCTCCGAGATATCGATGCCTGCGGAGCCGACAGACGGCGTCGCGAGGGAGAACCCTTGACCCATGATTTGGTGGGGGCCTAGGGGAATCGTGAAAGCTATCGATCGGCCACGCACGAAGCTATCGTCATTTTGAAAGATTGAAATGGTAGGTGTATGTCGTCTGTAATAGAGCACCTAAAGTCACAATACGTTGATTCGATGTTGAGGTTACCTAAGGTAGGTAAGGTACCTAAGTATGAGGAAGTAACAAGCCGTGGTTGATGCAGGAGTGAAGCTTGTCACTACGAGGGACGTCATACGGAGGCAGGTGCACGCGGAAGAACATGCCCCACTAAACCACGTCTAAGTGAATCCGGGGCTCTTCCCAACATAACCACATACATGGTTTGTTTTCAGGTAAGAGAAACTTTGGATTTATATTTCCATAATTCATCAATTGGTCGGCTTTCTTCGCACAATACTTCCATACCTAGATATGCAGTCACTTCCATGTTGTTGGTCTGTTCTTTAGCAGCTTGTCCTGCCACAAGCATGGAGAAACATAATTCACCATCCATAGACCAGACTTCACAATTCATGGAAGAATAAATCTAATTGTATTGAGATTGACGGATACAGCTAACAAGTGCTGGAAAGACAATCGGTATGGTTTGTCAGAACAGCAGGGCCGCAGTGGACTCCATGTTGCTAACAAGTAAACAGCCATCTAACCAAACGACATGAATGAATGCTGATCCAGCCAAGGTCACTGTAAAGCTCAACTAATCCTATAGCTCCCACTACAGAACATCAGGTTTTGCTGTTTTTTATGTCGTGGTCTTTTACAGTTTGTTTTCAGCGCCGGCTGTGAGTAACGGGATCTTTCCACCATTCATGCACATGCAAACGGCATTCGGACTCTATAAACATCATTCATTGTTCAATCTATCCATTAAATACTAGACTCAAAGTAGCCTATATACCACACTGAGGCGCAGAGAAGACCTCGAGATCTTCTTTGCCAGATGCAAGTTCCACAAACTGTTGAACGAGGCTATAGCCACAACTCGCCAAGCCTTTTATCACCTTTATCCTCGCCCTGACGTACAGACATCTATATACGGCTAGGCTTCTATGTTTGAAACAACAATAATTGCTTCAGGAGTAACGGCGCTCAAATTAAAGGCGACAATGAGGTCACAAACCAATGTTGGCCATCGCGCCTGTTAACTTGCGCAGGGGGGTAGGGCTTCTAGCTCTAGTACTTTGTGGCTGGACTCGTGCGAAAAAGATAAAACGGCAGTTTTTACTCTTTATGTATATAAATTGATTGTCCTTAAATCTTTAACTAGACAACACAACGCTCCGTGTGTTGTATTGTTGTGATAATCGACTTTCCTTCCATATAGCAAGTATTTGTCGACGGATCTCAGCCAACATCGCTGAGGCCATGGACGGAATGAGACGGTACACTGCGAGTCAAACAATATCCCTAGAACTTCATCTCACTCGTTTTATGTTACAAGAGTGCCCTTCGTCATTTTCAGGTCAATAAAGAGATTCGTTGCATCAGGAATATACATGTCCTTGTTTCTAGCCGTGACTGGACTGGAAACGTTCTTGGTCCTCACATAAAAGCTCTGGGCCGAATGCCCAATCTATAACAGCTTCCTATTTACTTAAAGTGCCACCAAGAGACGTTTAATGAACTTCAGTTACTAGCTGGAAAGATGCACGGCGAATGGAAGACCAACCTTAGAGGCAACATAGACGAGTGTTGCCTCAGCGCTCAAAGAGGTACAATGTATGTGCCAAAGGATTTCACAATAGAGTACACTAATACTACCTTATTTTCTATACCTAGATATCGAGAAGAGTCCTCGCTAAGTTTATAAACTTCTATAATTTTTCCTGAGGTTTACTTAAAATATATAACTCTTTTATGAAATTTATAAGTTTAGGTAATTTTAGGGTACTGCTTATTCTTGGTTATTTATGTAAGAAACCTAGAGCTCTCCCAAAAGAATGCCGAGTTCCAATCTATCTTTTATTTCTTACGAGAACGAAGGAAGCACAACTCATACAACGTCATTTTCAAGATTCCCATTGTTCATGACCATAACCTAGATAGAACTATATAAAACAAGAAAAGAGTGGTCAGAAATACAGCCAAGTCCCTTGAAATCCTTAGAGCATGCAACAACCCCGACGCTATGAATGGTCTTTCTTTTGACATAAGATGAGCTCCGAAGTGACAACCAATAAATAGTATATGATACAAAGCCATTCCGTACGGATGCAATGCTCACGCTTCGTGATAGATATAAAATGAAGGATGAAAGATGGTCCTCCGTTTTCCAACAGATGGAAGTTAACCAAAACAAATTCCAAGTGAGATTTTCCCCTTTTGAAGCTTTCTTCTCCCCAGTCCGTGACGCCAATGATGATGTCGATGAGCAGTAATATGAGCAATGCTAAAAGCAAAGTACCTTAAACAATTGAGTTTCTCGTTATGGGGTTTCAAGAATGATGGCCCAGGCACACGACTCGCGACCACTCTATGGTCCACGACTGCGCATCGCCCGGGTTGATCGATATTGTAGTTTGGGAAGTTCCATTTCGACATCGATACCCTCGTCGGCTTCCATAATATTTGGATCCACAGCCATAGGTGCCATTGGATCTGCTGCGAGAATAGGCTCGGCAGCTTCTAGCTTTGCCGGCTCCAACTTGTTCTCCTCCTTAGTGGGTGTCGGGCTGCTTTCCTTGAGGCCTACGGCCATGTCGCGACGCATACTTATGGGTCGCCGTGTCCGGACTTTGCCCATCTCGCCTGTTTCCTTTGCTAGTTCAGGCTCTTCACGCTCCACGCGCTCCATTTCTGTCTTGGCCATCTCAAGAACCTCAGTCAGTCGTTTCTGCACCTTACTGATCTCGTCGTTGCAGTCACCATCGCGAAGGAACTGATGTGCACCGTGCTCACACATACTCTGCACAAATTCGAGGCCCTTATCCAGCTTATCGTATACATCTGGTGGTTGGTCGCCAGCACCGGATCGGGATATTGACATAGGACCGAATCGCCTGCTACTCATGTATCGTAGTGAAGGGAGAGCGTCGTCATTACTTCCATCCTCTGATACGTCTTGCTCCGCAAGCTTCTTGATCTGGGCAACTCTTGCGGCCATCTTGGCTTTGCG